>JAJLXO010000165.1:38684-107812 GCA_030571375.1 Botryozyma mucatilis | reverse complement strand
AAATACATTCTTTTTGTAATTTTTTATACTTTGTAGAATATTTTATGTTTAGTTACTTTTCACTACAATAAAAAAAAAAAAAAAGAGAAAGAAAAAAAAAAGAATATTTAATAAAACTTCATTAGCATTATTAAAAATTTCATATGGCTCCATATATTATAATAAACACAGCACTAATATATATAAAATAAATAATTTTAATATTTTGCTGTTAGACTAATTTTATGAAGTAGTAGAATAAGTAAACTTATGAATATGCATAAAATATTTTGCCAGTATTTTTTAAAAGTTTTGTAAAAATTTTTAAATTAATATATCCTGTAACAACTTTTTATTTGTTTGTTTCCAAAAGCTGTAATTTTTTTAGTATAAATATATGGCTATTTCCCTCTCAAGTGAAAATTGTTTTAATTTGTAATTATATATTTAAGCTTTTCCATACTTTGCATTCATTCAGTTCTTATAAGACTATCAAAACAAAATATACTTTAATTATTAAATTTGTTTAAAATTACAATATCATTAAGATGTCTGCTATTTATATCGTTCAAAAAATCAGCCTTCTATGTCTAATAGTTTATTTGGGTTTACAATTGGCATACATTTTGAAAACAATCATAGTTCAAGCCTCTAATTCTAGCACTGTATATTACAATAATGCATTTATTGCTGGTCCAATTGTTACGGACTTGACTGTTTATAATGCTAAAAAATTTGCTCTAATTACATTACCAATATTACGTAATACGACTTTACTTAGCTTAAACAATACTCCTTTTTCATTAAGAAATAGTGAAAATTCACAATACTGTTTAGTCTTACTCATTTCTCTTTATGTAATTGCTACAATCTTACTCGGAAAAAAGTTACATCTACGCAGCAAAATTTGGGAATTCAATAGGGTTTATCATCGTATAAATGCAGAAACTGACAAATCTGAAAACATATTGTATAATAACCAATACATTTCCGAATACTATCAATTACATTCCCTTATTGAGACGGAAATTGTTTATGAACAGCATGGAAACCAAAAAGAGAAAGACCCTGAAATACAGTCTCTCATACAAAAGCAAAAGCAGAATATAGTAAAAACAAAAGTAAAAGCAAAAGCAAAAGGAAAAAAATATACTAAGGGTTGTAACAACAATAGAAGCATTTTAATCAAAGCATTGAGTGAAAATGTTTATACGCCTAATAATAATAAAACTAAACCGGCTTTGAGGAAAAGGGTTAGCAAAAATAAAAAGGAGAAGGAAAATAAAAAAAAGGATAAAAAGTCAAAAGGGTTAAATTATGAATCAAATAAGATTAAGTTGCATTCAAGCTGTAATAAGCTTGAAAAAAATAATACATTATTAAGAACTCATATTCCAAGGTCAAAAACAAAAAAGTTCTAATATATTACTAATTATTATTATTATTACTATTATTATTATTATTATTATTATTGTTATTATTATTATTATTATTATTATTATTATTATTATTATTATTATTATTTATAGATATATATATATATATATAAATATATTTTATTTTCTATTAATTAATTTTAATATAATGTAAGTTTAGTTATCTTTTATTAAGTTTCTATAACACCTTCTTGTTCATGTGCAATTATATATCGTTCTGAGTTTAAATATAAAGTTGCTGTTATATTATTATAGTATAATACATAATCATTACATGTGTAGATGCAAATATATGAATGAAAAAATAATAAATGCTAAAACAATTCATATTTTATCCAGTAAAGTATTAATAGTGACCTAATTACTGTAAAAGTAAAAACAAAATAAAAATACCAAAGTACTTTTATATAAATACATACATTTTTTTTAATAAAAATAACTAACTAATATAATAGTAATTCTACTTAAACATAATTATAATACATATTGAAATATGTCTTCAACAAAGAGTAAAACTCAATATTTTTTCATATGAATACATGCTCCAATAAGTATTTATCTATTAGTTAATGTAGTAACTATAGTATCTAATAAATAACCACATGTATTTTACGTTTAGTATGCATAAGAAAGGAAGGTTTAGTCTAAAATATATATCAAAGTTCAGATTTTGTATAAAGTAAGAGTTTTTATTTTCAACAAAATTTAAAATTAATTCATTTTAATTTTATTAAAACAAAACTACTTTTAGTTAGAAAATAATTAAAAATCTTCTAGATTTTTACATTGCTTGTGTCTTTAAAAGTATTCAAAAATTAATAGTATAACCACTAAGTTACTACTATTTTAAATATCTATATAATCTTAAAAACCAAATTTTAATTTAATAGAAAAAATTTATTTCAGATAATATTTATTTTTTTTATGCGTAATATGATAAAATATTATTTTTTTTATTTTTTATTAAAAAAATAATTACTATATTTAAATACTAGTAATTTTAAATATAGATTTTATAAATTTATTTTGGAAATTTAACTTATTAAATTTGATTATATTAATGGTCCCACTTGTAATTATATTTTATAAAAAAAAAAAAATTTAGAAAATATATAAATAGATACACTGAAGATAATTATTGAATAGAAAAATAAAAAAAAATGTTGTAAATATATTGGAAAATACTCTTTTGGAAATAAATTTATAAAACTCAGTAAATTATCTTTAATAAGTTTAATCTATTTCAAATAGAATACAAAAAATGAGATCTTAAATACAAATTTAGTTACCAGTAATTTAATTTTTTTTTTGTTTAATAAATTTTTATTGACAAATATAAAATAAACACAATAAATAAAATACTAATTAAATATTATTTGCATAAATACTGATAGCTATTAAATATTGTTCAAGTAAATTATGAAAATAAAAAAAACGGAATCCAATTAAAGAAATATTTGATTTTTATTTTATAAATATTTTGAATTAAATTTTAGTTTAAGTACTTTGAAATAGTTCTCATTTTTATTGCAGATGCTTTTATATCGACAGGGCATCAAAGTTTAAATAAATAGAAATATTTTAAACGATCTATTAATTAATAGTATATTAAATATGAATTCCTATAAATTTTCTATCTTTTTAATAAAATATGTAGATTTCATAATATTTTTAACATTAAAATGTAATGAAATTAAATATTTTTAAATTTATTATTTACTTTAATAAGCAGTAATATTTGATTTATAGAAATTAAGCAATTGTTTTTTTAATTCAAAATTTTAAAATTTGACGAGTAAGTAAACTTTAATTTTTTTTATAAAATTCAAAAGAGATTTATTATTGGTTATAAACTAACTAAAAAAAATTATTTATTCACCATTTTAAATTTCACTATTGTATAATTCGAATTATTTTTTAATATTTTTTTATCATTGTTAATAGTTAAACTATTGTTTGTATTCGCTAGATTTAATTTTAAATCTTTTTTAGAAACAAACTTCATGCCAGGAGAATTGTCATCTTCTGGATTTTTTGAAGTGAATGTGGAATTTGTAATGTCATTATGTATATATCGTTCAAAATATGGCAATTGAGATAAGCGATCCAGCGCTTTTGTCACTTGAGTGCTATTAGGAAATTTCAAAAAACTAAGTTGAGGCGGTAATTTAATTTTAGGTAAAAAATTTAATTCAAAAGGAAGTGTTAGATTATATTTAAAATCTTCTTCCCATGGTATTAAACTAGTCTTTATGTTAATATTTTGCTCCCAAATATTTAAAAGATCATCTATTGCTTTCTCTTTCGTACTTCTTGCATCTGATGAAAAATCGTAGTTTTCATTTACATCTATTCCTTTGGCCCAAGTTTTCCAAGGACTAAAAGAAGGCATAAACCCAGTGAAAAAATCAGAAAAAAATATTTTTGTCAAAGTTGGAGTGGCAAAATATGGAAAATGTAAAAGTATTTTGTGATTTGGAAACTCAGGCCAAGGTGTTCTGTCTGGTTCAATAATTAGAGGAGCAATTGGTATAGCACCTTTTTTACTAATATTATTTCGATCGGGAATTAAAAACATACCCCCTACTTGTACACCTGCATCATAGTAATAAGTATCTCGTAAGGCATATTTTTTAATTCTTGCAAATTTATAGCAAGACTCATTAGGATTAATAGGACAATAGAGTTGATCCCATTTAAATCCAGTTTTTATAGAACTTTTTACAAATATATCCTCCAAAAGCATTCCTTTTTCACATTTATAAATATGAAAAGAGTGCTTCAATGGATTTCGAACCAATACTGTTCTTTCAATTCTATAGCCACTAAAGTGAAAAAAATTTATTGCATATCCATGTGGAGTGCATACTTTGTCACCGAAAAAATATTGATACCATGTGTATTTTCTCCCGTTTGATAAAACGCCATCAGCATTACTTAGTTGTGCTATCATAAGAAAAAAAAAAAATAGTTTGAAAAAAATCATTGCTTTCAATATATAAAAAGTATTTTTTTTTCATATAAAAATTTCTATTTAGATATATGAAATCTTTTTATAATTTAAAATAAAATCAAATTTTAAAGTTTTTTTAAGAAAAAGTGTTAACGTAAAAATATATATATTTACTTATTAAGAAGCTATAAATTTTTTTGTATTAAACTAAACTACTTCTGTTTTAAAAAAATATATAAGTTGCATTATAAAATATTTAAATTTTGAAATTTTTGACAGTTTAAGTTTCAAATAAAAAAAAAAAAATAGTTTAATAAAATTATTTTTGATTTGGAGTTTAATAAAAAATTTTAATTAAAAAAAAAAAAAAAAAAAAAAAAAGAAAAATAGGAAAAAAAAAGTAGTTGAAATTATAATTAATATAATTTTAGTAATGTAATAAATTAAATCATAGTGAATCTGATTTTTAATAAAAATATCATTTTAATTAACAGTATTAATTTCAAAACTCTAAGCTAAAATAGTTTTTAATTTACATTTCAATTATAAAGCAAAGTAAATTGCTAGGCATATAAAGATATTTTTTTAAGGCTTTACTTTACAGTATTTTAATTATGTAATAATTTGGTAATCGACGTTTTTTGTTTTTATAATATTTTGTTGGAACCTAATGAAATGAGGAAAGTAATAGAAAATTTAAAAATATTAAATTAAATTTATTAAACCAAATTTTTCAATTTTTTATATATTAGAACTATACTTATTCCAAATTAAAAAGATTTTAAAATTTTTAACTATACTAAAAAAGTTTAATTAAGATATTTTTTATGTATCTGAATAATAGAATTATAGTATTTAAATTTAGTATTTATTATTTTGTTTACAATTCTCTTTATTTAATTTAAATCTTCAATAAAGAAAAAAAATCAATAAAAATTAAAAAAATTAAAAAAATTAATAATATTAACGTAATAAAAAGTATATAAAAAAAGTAAAAAATCTAAAAATTAACTAGCACTATAAAGAAAGTAAGATTAAAATATTCAGTAAAACACTAAATTCACTTAAAAACAATGTATTTGAAATAAAATTTAATAAAAAAACCAAAACAAGAATTAACTGAAATTTAAATTTATTTCTGAAATACTACTTTAAAATTATTTTTTTTTTTTGTAACTCGTTAAGATTAACTTCCAACTTCGTAAAAAATAACCCTCCTTTAAATTCTTAGGCCTGCAAGCCCAAGATATTTTGAAAAAAAAAAAATTTATACGGAATAAGCATAAGTATAAATTTCTAGCTATAAAAAAATTATATTAATCAAGTTATAGGAATTTAAGTAAAAACTTGAAAATATAATTTTTTAGTTTTAGAGTTTATATAAAGACATAAATAATAATTTTCAATAATTTAATTAAACTTTTCTACTTAATATATGATTTATTATTATTTCACACAACAATTTTTTTTTTTTTATATAAGCTTAAATACATTTATAGTAATTAAATTCTAATTTCGAATACGTTTTTTATTTAAATTAATATTGGGGTTGAGTTTGAAATTTATTTTAAATTTTATGTCAAAAATACAAAATATACGAAAATAAGTTACGATTAAAATTACAGGCTAGTTTAATTATGATTAAAAACTTATTATTTTTTTTTTTTTTTAAAAAAAAAAAAAAATAATAAAACTGGACAAATGCAGAGTAATTAAAAATTTAAAAATATAAAAAAAAAAAAAAAAAATTCAGAAATAACTTAGATTAAAAAATAAAAAGCAGGTAAAATTTTTTTTACTTATCTATTTGTTTATTATATCTGTTACTAATTCATATTTGTATTAACATTTATAAATTATTTTTTTAAATAAATTTATTAAATTCTTTAAATATTTGTATGGTATTTTACTGTTAATAAGTCGGGTTACATAAATTTTTTAGCTTTGGTTTTAAAAATAAAAGATAAATGTCAAATTAGTTTACTGTGATATTTAATATAGCGTAGTGCAAATAATTTAATTTTTGTCTTTGCGACAAAATAGTTTTATCACTGGAAAGACTTTTTAGACTATTAAATTTATTATTTGATAGAGAGAAAGCACCTCAGATTTTTTTCATATTAAATAATTATTGACGAAATAAGAATAGAAAACGTGTCATTTGCTATATTTTTAAAAAAACTGTAATTAATTAGTCCTGATTTAGTAGTTTGCACTTTAATATTTTGCTATTATTTTACGCTTGAAAAAAAAAAGTACTTTAATAATTTAATGACAATAAGGCATGATTTTGTTTGAAAAAAAAAATTAGTATAAAAATTTAGTCGTAAAAAAAATAATTTAGATTTATTAAAGTGAACAAAAACTAATTTCTTAATTTTCTAACTAAAAATTTTATCATAATATTGTCCCATTTAGCGTTTCATAAAGAAGTTTTATTAGCACACATAGAAAATGACATAAAAATATAAATATTTTTTTATTTAATAATACGACATGCTGTAATTCCTTCTTCGTTTTCCAGTCCAGCAGCAAAGTCATCTATTTGAAGGCTGCCTCGCCGATCTAATGTATAAAGTTTTTGCCCGTTAGGAGAAAATTGTAGCACAGCTCCTTCTAATGCTGTATTTGCATTCATCGCTTTGCCAGTTTGTACTATTTGATAAAATTCTTCGTTGATTTTAGCTGCATACATTAAATACACATTTCCAGCTCTGGTGCTAAAAGCAATGGCATCACATCGAGGAGAAACTGCAGAAGAGTATACTTCGTTTCCTACTTCATTTACTCTACAGATTAGATATGGTCTTCCAAAAAGCCCTCCTTTTTTAGCAGGGTTTTGAAAAAGATCCATTATTAAAGGTGGTGCATCATATGCTCTGCTTGTTATCAAAAGTAGCCTACTTCCTGGAAATAATCTTAATGAAGTAATTCCTTCTCCTTCGGTGGCTTTATCTAGATTTCTATATGAAGTAAGAACTATGTACGGCTTATGCGGGTTATATACGCTAAGCATCATAAACCGAGATTCCATAATAGTAGAACACATTAAAAAAGCCCCATCTCTAGAAAAGGATAAAGAGTTTATAGGGTCATGATACGGAATTGGATTTGTTGATAGTAATGTTGCAAATCCACTATCTCGTCTAGATATTGGCGATACACTAATTGGAGTGTTTAGTGGCTTTGAACGTAAAAGACCAACAATTGAAATTATAGATGACTCAACATCAGTTTTAGGATTATGTAAAGTATATGCAAACGCAGCTATTGACTCATCCGGTGAAATCGCAATACATCTTATTGGAGCTGGTGCAGTATATGCATAAATTAAATCACAGTTGTTTTGCAGATCTATTATTCTAATCATTCCTAAAGTCCCTGCAAGGATTATATAATGCTCAGACATTTCTGCCATTATATAATCCCAGGAAAAATTAGAAAAATTTTTAATATCGGAGGAAAAAGTGGAAGTTCCAGTATTAGTAGCACTGAAAGTTTCATCGCTAGGTGCATCAGTCAATGCACTAGAATTATTTGCTAATCGAGTGGTAGAAAATGTTTGTTGTTGGGTTGTTTTTCCAGAAAACTCTAATTTAGGAGAATCATTAATATTGTTAAAAATTTGATAGCAAAACCATTGTTTATTTTCAACTAACACAAATCTTGTGCAGCTTGGAGATATGGCAAATGCAGAGTAAAGTTTAGGTCTAGATAAATAAGGAAAAGTTTTTTTGTTAACTGAGTGTTTTACATGTTTTCTAAAAAGAGGAAAACATTGTGTAAAATTTGATTCTCTTTTGTTGTCTTCCGAAACAGAATCATTTTTATGTTTAATGTGAACTTGACCGCTTAATTCTCTGATTCGTTCATTTTTATCTAAAAAATCTTCGTCTACACATACTCCAGATAAAGTTGGAAAGTCTGTCCAATAGTATGCTGAGTTCGCCGATTTTTTTGGAGACTCTTCTTTAAGTAGCTCAATAAAAGTTTCTATTAAAGTTTTTTTATTATTAAGCTTACTAGTATTAGGTTGAGCTTTACTTTCTTCACCTAAACTAGAATTGACTTTAGATTGACAAGTAAGCTCATTCAAGGTAACTTCTGAAGTTTTCATTTTAGCATTAGGTTTTTTATTATTTAGAGATGCTGAAAAAAAATTTCCCGTC
Source organism: Botryozyma mucatilis (assembly GCA_030571375.1). Classification (NCBI taxonomy): domain Eukaryota; kingdom Fungi; phylum Ascomycota; class Trigonopsidomycetes; order Trigonopsidales; family Trigonopsidaceae; genus Botryozyma; species Botryozyma mucatilis. Next base: position 99,275 of record JAJLXO010000165.1, on the reverse strand, counting down.
TTCTATACTTTATTTTTCTTATATAGTTATAAAAAATTGTTTATTCTATAGTTCACTTTATATAAATTATATTGAAAATGAGTAAGATTAAAATTACTAGCTAGATCATTTATTTAAAGTCAGATTCTAAAATATTGATCAGCTAACACATAAAATCCCAAAAAATAAATTGAATTTTGAAAAAAAATTTAATTTAAAGGGTTTTTGGGTGTCCCACAAATTTAACTCATTTATGACAAAGAAATGTTAAAAAAAATTAAAAAAAATGATCAAATATTAAATATATATATACAAAAAAATTTTAAATAAAACAATATGAGCATAAAAAAAAAATTATTTTTCAGATACACCAAGCATAGTATTTTAATAGATCAAATTGGAAGTATAAAAGTGCATTACTAAATAAAAACAAATGTGCTTACATTTGATGTTTATTTTTTTCAATCGTTTAAAGCTAATGAATATATGTTTATATTTTATTTTATTATCAATAAAATACTATAAAAAAAGGTCGTTCTGATTTGTTTTCTATATTTACTTTTTTTTTATAGAATGATTGAATATTAGAAATTAAAGTATATATGTTTTTATTATTTAGTTTTATTCTACGAAAAAAAAAAAAAATTTTGAATGTAGCTTTTTTTTAAACGATCTGAATCCTAATTATAATATTATATTATTTTGAATCCGTTTTAAATGTATTTATTAAAAAACTAAAAAGTATTTAAATTTCAATGCTGAATTTTTTTTTTTTTTTTTAATAAAAATATAACGCACTATAAAAGTAAAAAAATAGAATAAAAAAAAATGAAAAATTTTATATTACATTATTTAATAATCTTCAAAGTAATTTTCACTTTTTTCGTTATATTTCGAAGTTTTTTTTATGCTCAGATAAGTGCTTGTATTTTTTATTCATTTTAATCATCTCATAGTATTCACGTTTAAATTTTTTTCAAATCTCCAATATTTTGTTGTAAGTCTCTTTTAAATAGGTATCATTTTGTAAAATAAGACTCGGAAGATTGTTTTTATTCTCATCCACATTTTGATTATCAGATTTTATGATTATCATTAAAAATAAAATGAATATTACTTAGTTTTAGTAGTTTTTTTTAAGTTCATTACATTTTTATTTAAAGTTTTACTAAATAATATAGACAGATCAGAAACATTTTCAAAATCAAAAAATACACTAAATAAATATAAAAATTTAAAATTATTATCATTTAAAAAATATTTCTCAAATAGCTTTGCGATGTTTTCAACAGAAGAAAAATCATTATATTGTTCGAATAGTCTTTCCATTCTTTCAACATCTTCATAGTTGAATTATTCGCTAAAAAAAGCTGAGATTCCATAAAATTCGGAATATATAAAATATTTGTCAAAAGTCTTTTTGCTCCTTCAATCTTGTGATAGTTATATAATTCAGTAATAAAGCAGAAGTGTAGTCTAGCTAAGAATATTCGAAGTAATCTTCAAATAATTTTTCTACTCTCTCAACTTCTTAATGGTTAAATTACTCGTGGAACTGAGAAAATACTGCATTAAACTCGTCGTAAATAAACCATTTATTAAATAAATTAGAGATATTTTATGTTTTTAATGAATTATCTGCAATAATATTTCTATCATATTCTTCCTCACCATTTCACAATCAGATTCTTCCAAATATTTGGCATATTTGGAAAACTGGAAGGTTGGACGATATGCAACTGTGTGAAGTGCGTTTGCATTTTTAACGTTCCCATAGAAAGTCAAATTAACATTAGTATAAATTTGATTAGGCATATTTATAAATTTGTAAAGTTTTAATATTGTTTTTTTAAGTAAAATATATGTAAAGAAATAGTATTAAAATGAATAAAGGAAGAAAATATTAATCAAAACAAAAAAGCTTACATATATATGCTGAAAGACTTATACCTTTTAAAATACATACAAGTGTAATAAAATTTTTCTTATTAAACACAAGTTGTTAAACTAAAAATAAATAAATTAAATAAAATTATGCTGGAAATATTTAAATCAAATAATATTACATTAATTTTTTTAAAAAATTTAAATAAAATCGCCGCAAAAATACTAAAGATATCATACTTAAAAAATAGAATTTATCAAATATATAGATAAATTTTTTGCAAAGATAAGTAAATAAAAAAAATTTAAAAAATTTGCTGAAGTTATTTGTTTATATAAAATTATAGAAAACTTTATAAAAACATTATGTTTATAATTTTTCGAATTATTTTTAATTTTATTATTAGTTTAATAAAACAAATTATCTAATATTTGGCTTTTTTTATTTTTGTAAGAAGTCGATATTATAATTTTACGTGGAAACTATTTAAAAAAAATAATGATTGTATTTTTATTTTAGACATAAACAATTAAACAGTTGAGTTTTAATAGTGAAAAAAATAAAAACATTAAGTATACTATCATTTAAAAATTATTTAACATAAATACAAATTTACGTTAAATTACGTACAAATAAAGTGTACATGCACAAAAAAATTTAATCCATATGATTTGCACTTAAATTTTATTACAATATGCTAAATATTATTTTTGACTTTAGTTTTATACATTTAAATACAATAGCTAACTTAGAAAATTAGTTTAATAAACATTCCCAAATGACTTATTAAATTATATATTAATAGAGCAGATTGTTTGCTAATATAAAATTATTTTTTTTTTAATAAAAGTTATTATGTCTATATATGTTTTTTTATTTTTAAAGCATGTATCACACTTTGTAGACAGAAATTTATTACTTTTGAAAATACGTAATAAATTGTTTTTTGATTAAATTCAATTTCCCTATGGCTTACAGTAAAAATACTTTTTTATATCCTAATATGTATTAACGTTATTTGTTAAAAATTAAATACTAAAATAGTTCCATAAACAATAAAATACCTAGCATTTTTAAGTTTACATTTATGTATATTTGTTACACATGGTAAATGTTTGGTGAAATAGGTCCGTGCATACTTAGAGAGTTTTTAGAGTTAAATAGTATAAATCTTTATAAAACTATTTTTTTTTTAATTATTTTTTTTTAAATGAATAATTAATTATAATTTTGGACTTTTTAAAATATATATAGCAATATTTTTAACTGTATAATTCACCGTGGGTATTCGTGAATCAAAAGACAACGTAAAAGAAAGAAATTAGTATATATAGTGCAATTTATTTTGTTTTTTTGTTTATTTTAATTTATTTGGATATCAATTACAGCTTAGAAAAAAAACGACATGATCAGTGTAATTAAAAAAAATATATTATGTAAGTATAAAAATACAAAAACGTTGTTTATCCATGTGTTATTTTTAAAACACTTGCTTCTCATTTTCAAAATTTCTTCTAATTCATAGGTATTTAAAGTAATAGATTAATATATATAAATATTTTGTATTTATTATTCTAAGCCATAAAGAAATATTATACTAAAAAAATGATTTAGTATACTATGAGGTAAAAATAAATACATTTATAAAAGAATATACTTTTTTACATTATTGTGTCACTTTATTCATTCTAATGAACTGTAAATTTTACATAAGAGGCTTAATTTTGACTAAAACGTAAATCGTTATTTAGAAGCAAGCAAAATAAATCCTTTTCTTTATTTTTAATAATTTTTTTGAGCTCATCTAAGAAGATGGCTGCAAAATCTATTATATATGTCCGTTTACTTATAAAAAATGTGCTTTTTAAAAGTATTAGTTTTTTACAAAATGAAATGGAGTAATAGATTTCCCATAAAAAAATATATAAATATAAACCAAAATATAAAAATAATATGCTTCTTAAATAATTTAGGAATATTAATATTGCCAGTCCATGGTTTTACAAGAAATAATTTGATTTGCAATTTATTACATAAGCAAATCACGTTAAAGTGAGCATTTCTTTTTAGTCTATTATATAAAATCTTTATTTATAATCATTATGCTACTAAAGTAATTTATACTAGTACTTTGAATTTATAGGACTAATAAATAAGTTATAATTTTTTTTCCTATAGGTAATTTTATATGTTTCTTCAATATTGCTCAATAACTTTGGAAGTCATTTTCTATATTTACAAAGAATTTGCACAACAAAAAATAATACAAATAGTAAAGCAAATCATAAATTAGATATCGGCATAAATCATTAAAGTAGTACGATGATTATATAAATCGCAGTTATATAATTGAATGGAAAGAATTTTTTGGTATGGATTTATAAAGATTATGTAATATGCTTGTGCAATGACCTACAAATTGGACTGTCTCTAGTAAAACAATATACAATCAGTAAAGATTCCAATATAGTGCTTACAAATGTTGACTAATCTATTTAAATAAATAATTATATAAGCAAAGTATTGTCTTTTTTTAGCAATAAACAATCATCACAATAAAACTTTCCATATTAAATATTACCAAACCAAATTCACTATGATTAAGAGTATACAATAACTTACAAAGCAGTAAAAAAATGTTGCGTGATGGCAATTTAAACGTAATCTAATTGTACCACGGCCAATTCTTGTCAACTGTGTTTTTGCATACAGTTCCCATAGAAATAGTAATTTCTTGTCGTAAAGTAAAAGTAAATAAAGTATAATCAGTAAGTCATCTGTATACATACAACAAACTAGTTTAAATACTGAAAAGATTCATAAAAATTCATTAAAAACGAAATTTGGAGAGTTCTTCAAAGTATATATATATACATATATATTATTCAGTTAATAATTTCAATATTTCTTTCATAAAATAAACTTAGTCAAAAAAATTTACATTTATTTATTATCATCTAGGACACGTTTAAGAGCTATATTTTTCTTCTTATGTAAAACTTAAATATTAAAATAGATACACAATTAATCTAGTAATTCTTTGTATATTTAAATATATTTTTTATATTTATTTTTATTAATAGTATAGTGATTATTATTAAAAAAATCACATAAAACACAAATATTATGAACAAAATATTTTGGTTTACAGAAAAAAAATAAAATTCTTAACATGTTTCCACGCCTTCCTTTTGAATAATATGTATTATATGTATGAAAACATCTACGTAATCTACGATAAATTATTTTAAAGAAATACTTCGCAAAAAAATAATATTCATATGGTTTGAGCAAACAATAGATTGGATCTAACATATTTGGTGACACATTGATGCACTTGCAAAGAAACAATGTATTGAAGAAAAATATTTAGTGCAATAAAATTTTAAATATTAATAGTTTTTCATAGCCACGAAAAAATTAAAGTTAAATTAGGATGAATTATCGGGGCTGTCGTTTATCGTCATGGAAATGCACAAAACTCAATTATATAATCAGTTTTTTTTTTAAAAAAAAAGTATTAGTCATATATTATATAATCAATCTTTATATAATTGATTTATATTTAATATGTATTATTTATGATGCCCTTAAGTAGTAGGTTCAGTAACAAGACAGGCAATATCAAGATAGCGTCTGAACAAGAAAAGCAAATGAAATCACGTGCATAATTGTCATAATATTTATTTACATGAAAAAAGTAGGCATTTTATCTATTTATCGTAAAGGTTTATATTAAAATACTATTTTATAAAAATTTAGAATTTTATTATAGTATATAATAACTAATATAAATATTAATATATTATGTTGGAAAAGCATAATTGAATTAATTATGTAAAGTATTGCAAAAGCTGCTTTCTTGGCTATGTAAAACTACGTAAATATAATTTAAATTTTCTATTTGTAATTATCTATAATATATTAGATAGACAATACATTCCCACCTAAAATTCTTTTAACTCATTTAAAAGAAATAACGACTAGTATATCATGAATTTTAACTTTTTTTTTATCGTAGTGAGAGGGTACCTCGACACTGGACTTGTTTTGTTATTGTACATACTACGATACATCATAAATAATACGTATTAAATATGAATATTGATTATACAATTCATGACTAACACATCCTTAAAACCTGATTACATAATTGAAATTTAAAAATTTCCATGGCGATTAACAATAACTCAAATAAATCATCCTAGGTTAGTATGTTGTTGAAATAAATAACCTCCGTCCTTAGCTAGTTAGGAAATGTTAACTTTCTATCTCAAGAGACTACATCTTTTTATTATGGGAAATTTTTTTTATTAGAATGATTTTATAATTTTTCATAATTAGTTTCTAATTTACGCCAATATACAGAAATACACAAAAAAAAAAAAAAAAAAAATATTATAATATGCAAAAATTTCACAATAGTTTCTATAAAAAGTATGTTAAAACAAGGTTTTGCTCAGATTTAGATTGATTGATAATTAACTTAGTACAACATAATATACAAAATTAATAAAGAGATAAATAAATAAACATTTACTATGGGATTTTAAGCATCGGTAGAAACGGTTGCACTATTCGTCAAAATTTTTATTCTAAAAATTCCAAATAAGTTGTTTACTGATAAAGTATTATTATAGCAAGCAAGATGCACGGCTAAAAGTCATTTACAATACACGTTATGCTAGTCAATGAACTTTGTCTAGTTGGTAAACAACCATTAAAAAGTGGTTATGAATAATTAATTCATTTTAAATTAATTAGTATATATTTCTTTTGCAAGTAATTTAGATTTGCTTAAAAGTAAAAAGAATCAAATACGACTGAAGTTGATTAAATTTGATGAAATTGATCAGAAAAAGAAATAAATTTTAATTGTCCATTAGTTGAGAATAAAAAATCTTTATAATAATCATTATGTGCTTTTGTAAAGTAAACTCCCATCTGTGTATTACATTATATTGTAAAGAAGAAATGAATAATAATAAACTAGCTAGAAGTGTGTTTACTAGGCATAGATTATGTGAAAAAATTCTATAAAATAAATAGTAATAGACTATTTTTATGCATTTAATTATATAGAGTTAATTAATCTCATTTAAAATTCTACAGCAGCACTTATATTTATTCTGTGAAAGTATTCCTATTGGAAGTTATTATTTATGCCCATCATTTTTATAAAACACACTTAAAAGCAAGGATTTACATAATCATGATTACTTTATATTGTAACTTTTTAGAAATATACTTAAATTTAATTATGTTAGAATTTTATTTATTAATGTATAATAAAATTATGCAAAAAAAAGAGCTACATCAAGATAATCTCCCATATATGAGTTTTTTTTAAAAAAAAAACTATGTATCTTAGTAAAATGGGATTTTAAAAATAATAAAAAATTTTTCTCGAAGAATTAAGAAAGTACAGCAAAATACATTTCTATGACTTTTTTTTGACGATTAGTTGCAAGACATAAAAAAGAAACATTGTATTTTAAAAAACAAAACTAAAAAGAAATAAGAAAAAATTTAAAAATAAAATAAAAGAGGTCTACGTGGACAATTTCTGATAGCTTTTTACAAGATAAAATTTATTTTAAGTTAAATTTACATCTATTAAGCCTATATATAATAGATATTTTACTCAATCTAAATTTAGAATGAAGAAAATAATAAAACCAGCTAAAGTTTTTGAAAGTTATCGCATCTCGAAATAAAATACACGAACACTACAATACTAAAATGTCTGAAATTCTATATATGCAGTATTTTATATATATTTATTATATCTAAATCAATAATGATAAATAAATTTGCTTTAATATGTTTAATATTATAATTACTGATTTTTATTTACTCATTGCACTTTATATAAATGAATTTTTTCTTTGTAAATTCTAGAATAGATGCTCTTAATAACATATAGCTAATTCTTATATGTATAAATATAGTAGTATATCATAGCCCTTTATTTAAATACAAATTTACATCAAAATTTTATTAAAAACATATTTTGTTCTATTTACGACTTTATAATTTAAAACAATTCTAGTGGACATGTATAATTTTTTTTAAAAGCAAAAAAAAAAAAAAGATTTTTATATAATAAATATATGGTGGTATTCATAAATTGCTTTCTAAAAAAAACTTAATAATGTAAGATAGCTAAGTAAAGCTTTACTTCTTTGCTAATGCAAAGATTTCTCACTATTTAAATCGGAATCATAAATTTGTTGAGCTGTGTCATCTTGATTTGAAATCACAAGACCGTCTGGTCCATATATATAAAGTGATGATATAACTTTATCAAACTTACTGGTGGAATTTAAAACGCAAAGTTCCTTAATAGAGATTTTTAAAAAAAAAGCTAAAAACTTTTGAAAAGCTATTTCAGATTCCCAATAGTTCGGTAATTTTTCTTCTATCAAGTTCTCACTAGTATAGCTTAAGCATTTGCATATTAAATTTTGAACACGTAAATTGTTTAATACCTGTAAAAAACTTGTTGCTATGATATTATTCGTAAATAAAAATGTTGCTTCTTCAAGCTTGAAAAAAAAAAAAAAAAAATAGGAAGTTAGAATAATAAAATTTTTTACAAAAAATATTTAATATACTAACTGAGTTTGTTAAGCAAACTACTTCAATTTTACGTGGTTTGCAACTTAAAATCAAGTAATCTATATATTGTATAGAACAAAGCTCAATGCTAAACCCAACACAACCCAAACTTTCAGGAATGAAAATTAACTTAATTGAATTAGCTTATAATAAAAAAAAAATTCTTTAAAAAAAAAAATGTAAATCATAAAACACTCACATTTTGATTTGTAAGCCATAAATTTCCCTTTTTTATAGTTTTATAAATCTCTTTATTTGATGTGATTTTATTTCTTTTTTCAGTCTTGTCTGTTAAATATTTATTATCAAAAAACCCATAATAACTATTTATAAGGTTAAAATGTTTCTCATTATTAAAATTACCGTTAAGACTTTTGGAATTTTTTTGATGAATTATTATGGATTTTTCTTTTAAAAACCTTTTGCTGGCGGTGATATCTATTGCGTTTAATATTGCCACTTCGTTTGGAAGAAATATTGGCGATCTACCACCTAGAATCAAAGGAAATTCATTTTTTTTGCCATAAAATGATTTTTTAGATTTAAACTTTATCATCTTAAAATAAAAAATACTTTTTTTTTATTATTATTATATGAAAATTTTCAAGTATAAATTAAATAAAAAAAAAATTTCTTTATGTAATTCCCATGATAGTTATTTTGCATTACACTTTTTTGAGTTATATTATTTAAATATTCTTTATTATACTAAATATTATTTTAATACGTAATATATTTTAACGCCTAAAAACATGTGAATAAAATACAAAAAAATTAGAAACCAGCCAGAACAATTAAATAAATTGTATGCATTAAAATTCATTAAAAATAAATAAATTAAACATTTATTGTAAGCCCTTAAATTATCATTATTTTTTGTTTTGGAAACTAGCTTACATATAAATGACGTGATTAAACCCTAAAAAAGCATATAAATGCTCAATTAAATTAAATTACTATTATCAAAGTATTTATTATAGCCTCTTTGATCAAATCTTTAAATTGATAATGATTTTTTAAGTATAATGCACTAGAATAATAATAAGCAAAAGAATCTAATGTTACTTTTATTTATATACAGAAAAATATGCTATTTAAATTAACTGTCCAAAAGTTTTTTTGCGTACTTTTTCTTTAACTATTATTTAGATTTTATTTAATTTTAAAAAAAGTTTCATAAAATTTTTTAGTTGTTTTGTTTATAATTTATAATTTATTTTAAAGCGAATTACTCAGGTTTATGTAAAATAAATATTATTCAAATTCAATATCTAAAAAGCATGAATCAAATTATAATATATTAAAATATTTTTCGAAGTATAAATATAAAATTTAATGCTGTTTGGAAGCTTAGTTTTTTATTTTTATAAAAATGCTAAGTCAAAAAAAAAAAGTTTTTACAATACTTAATATCAGAAAAAAGAATATTATTTATAGCTTAAATAAATTAAAATTAAAAAATCGAAAAAAATGTAACACTAAATTAGGCTTTTGAAAAATATGATATAATTAAAAGCTAATAAAATTTCAACATCACGCTGCTTAAAATATAAATTTAAAAAAATGAAACAATTGAAAGAAATTACATGAAAAATAAAAAAATAAGAAAACTCAAGCCAAAAACAAAAACAAAAAAAAAATAAGTAATGTGATAAATAACTTTTCAATATAAATTTTTATATATAATCTAAATAATTAAAAATATAATAATAAATACAAACTAAATATGTTCAAATTTTATGCTGCTTCATAAAATAAATTGCTTTTTTTTATGATTAAATGATGGATTTATTATTCATCAGTTAAAAAAAAAATTTTTTTTGATATTTGCTTAAAAAAAAATTAAATAATCTTTAATTTTATTTAGCATAATCTTAAATATTTTTTAGTATTTACTTAAACAAATTAAAAATTGTTTAACTTATTTAACTTAATTTTCTTCGTTAATTATATGTATATCTATTTTTAAATTTGTTCATTTATAAGTTGACAAATATACAATTTTTAATGATTTGCTCATATTTAAAGTTGTGCGGCTATTCCCATATAAATAGAAATTGCTTTATCTTCAGATATAATGATTTCGTTTTCTTTAAATAATATTAATGCCTTTATTTTTCTCAAATCGTTCAAGATAGAAAATTTATCATATTCCTTACATAATATATTTAAATCCAAAGTTTGATTGTATATTTGTTTTTTCTTGTTTATTTGATGAAATTTAACAAAACTATCATGTGAATCTAAAGTAAATGGAAACCACGGAGGAGGGATGAAATAAGAACTATTATCATTTTTTAAATTACCTTCAGATGGAGGGGGAGTAAAAACATACAGATTTGCTTTCTCGCTAATTTTACTTGGATTGGTAATATAAATAAATTCCGTTTTTTTCGTGTTTAGATTCAAGCTATCAATATCCAATGTGGCAATCTGATTTTTTTGAAAAAAGTTGTTACTTTTGTTAATATTGTTATAAGTTTTATTTTCTAGTTTATTATTTGGTCTTTCCGTAGAAGTATTTTCAACAGCTTCTTCCATGTATTTTTTTGTTAAAAAATTCTCAGAAGATTTTGACTTCATCTTGTAGTTACTAGACATTGAGTTTTTATTTTTTAAGTCATTTTGTATTTCCTCTATTTGGATACTTTCACTGCGCTCATCTGATTTCTTCTGAAAGCTATCATCCTTTTTTTCTTTTGAAATGATTTTATTAATAAAGCTACTTATATTCTTTTTCTGTTTGTATTCAAATTTATTTGTACTGGAAATTTTATTTTTCAAATCTCCTTGCTCAAAAGAAAGCATTGCTTTGCAAGAAGATTTATGACGTTTTTTAATATCAGATCTTTCAAAAGATCTTCCACAATAGTCACATTTATAAGGCCGATGTCCAGTATGAGTAATTTCATGACGCTTTAAGTGTTTTTTATGAACATATGATCTCCCACAATGTAAGCATTTGTGTAATTTGTTGTTTGAACTGTTGCTTTGATTTGGGTTTTCTTTTTTTTTTTGATTAGTCACGTCATTATTATTTATAGATAAGTTTTCCGTCGACTTTTCTTTTTCCTCTTTTTCTTTATGTTTTTTATCATTCTCCTCAGAGAGAGTATGACTTGAAGCTTTTGTTTTATTATTTTCATTTTCATTTTCACTCATTTTCTTATTTAAAAGTCATTGATTTAAATTTTATTTTTCTTTCTAATTATAATAGTGGATACACATAGATTTATATAAATGGAAAAATATATTGGAAAATAGACGAAAAAAGTTTTAGTGTTTATTTATTTATTGCATACTTACACTATATAAATAAACCCTAGCCCGATTAAATTTTATTTGTAATTATTTAGGAATTCTACAGGATATATACTATCTAATAGAGAAATATAGTGCTTTACTATTAATTTTTTTTAATATGTATAAAAGCTTCAAGCAAAATAAATACTGTTTCCTTTAATCTTAATTGAGATTATTTCTTTTTTAAAAAAAAAATCAAGAATAAAAAAAATATAGCTGGTTAATATCTGCTAAAAACTTATTTATAAATACTTCAAATCACTTTTTTTAAATTATTATTATTTTTTTTTTTGTTATATGAAAAAACTAAATATCAAATGCAAAATAAAAGTTGAAATTTTATATTTTCAAATAGAAAAAAAAAGAAAAAATCCATTTATAAAAAAAATAAATTAGTAAAAAATTTTAAGTAAAATTTTTAATTGAAAATTAAATATTTTACACTTTAAAGAATTAAATGAAATTTTTCAAGTTGAACAAATAAATTTTTTTAATATAATGATTGAGTTGTTTATTTTGACTACTGCTTAATATTTATACTAGTATTTTCTAAATGCTTTTTTAATCAATTTATAAATTAATAATCACTATTTATTATATTCAAATTTACTAAAAAATTAAAAACCTACTAAAATTTACTTCTTTATTTATCAAATGAAATCGTTAAATTAGATTTTTTATAAAACCCTTATGAATATATTAACTGCTATTAAAGTGAGAATAATAATTAAAATTATTAAAATAACAAATATATGTGTATAGGGTTTATTAATTAACATGCTTATTTATTTTTTATTAAAACTGATATTTGAAAAGATCTAGATTTTGACTAAATAGATTGCTTTAAAAAATAAAAATGAAAATAATATTACCTTTTATTTAACTGTGATATTTATATAAAGTATCTGCTTAAACTCTGTTTTTTTTTTTTTTTTTTTTTTTTTTTTTAATTAAATTTCAAAGCTAATTTTGTTATTATTATTTTTTTTTTTAAAAAATGAATAACAATAACAACGATTTTTCGGTATGTCTAAAAAATTTTATTTTTATTTATAAAAACTTTCTTAAAAAAGCTAACTTTGCGAGTATTTTGATATCCATGCAAATAGTCCAAAAGAAGACTGGTATTTAAATGAAGATTGCTATTATAAATTCACAAATGCAGATATTTTAGAATTTAAATCAAATTTGTCTAATTTATCTGATATAAATTTACTCGATTATAATAATAGCTATAATGATTATAGTAACGAATTTTATAACTCAGTTTTAGAAAATGATGAAGCAAATTATGTTTTAAAATCGCAAAAAAATATTAACACTTTTCCGTTAAATGAAAATAATGCATTCAACAAAACAGAGGAATTTTTTGATCCTATTTCAGAATTTTCAACTTTAGATACTTTACAAAAAGAAATATATGAAGCAGAAAAAGAAAACTGTCTTAATTCGTCAGAAAAATCTTCTACAACTTCTATTTCGATTATAGACGATATTGGTGAATCACACACATTCAATGAAAATATAAAAAATGACTTAATTTTAGGACCCGATTTTAATCAAAAAAAAATTGATTGTTTTATTTCTGATGCAATAAATCTAGACTTAGAGTTTTTGCAAAACAACTTAAGCAAGCAAACTGAAAATAACATAGAAAAAATTTACTTTAATAAAAGTGAGCTAGACATGGACTTTTATAACAGAAATCATAAAGAAAAAATGAACTTAAATACTGATTATAAATTTGAGTCATTTAATAATTCCCAAGCAATAAGAATGCCCTTTTTTTCTAATAGTAAAACTTCAATTTGTGAAAACACAAAAATTAACTTAAAAACTGAGGAAACCAATGATTTTTACAAAAATAATGTGACATTTACAACGCCCAAAAATGTAAGCTTAAATTTTGCCTGTAAGGAATCAGAATATGAATATAGTGAAGTTTCTCACTTAAGTGATGCAGTCCAGTTCAGTCGCGCACTAATTCCACCACCAATCCACAACGGGCAAAAGCGGGTTGCAGAAAGACCACCAGATTCAGATTTCTGTGTTAGCGATCCATTTATGATTCCAAGAGAGCAGCAATCAAGATTTGAGGGAGATGAGTATGGTCCAAGATGGGTTAGAGGAAAAGCTGATATGAAAGAAGGATGGTGTGATATGTGCCCAGGAGGACGTTGGCTTATTTTAAAAAATTCAGCTTATTGGTATGATAAGAATTTCGGACATGGAATATCACCTAGTACTGGAAAGTGTCATTCATCACCGCTTGAAATTAGATTAGCTTCAGGAAGTGATGATATGTGGGAGGGACTTTGCGATAAATGTGAAAAATGGATAGCTTTATCTACAAGGCGAGATGGAAGTTGGACGTCATGGTTTAGGCATTCGTACAAATGTGCTGGAAAAATTCGTCAAAATTAAAAATATTTAAATTAAATTATTTAGATTTGTTTTGAAAATATAACTTTAATAATAGTTTTTAGTTTTAAATACTAAATAATTTAAATTACTTTTTTAATTTTTATCATTGGTAACCTTGCTTTATTACTTTTAGTTTTTTTTTTTTACCCGTGCATGTCATTAAATAAAAAAATTAGACAACCTATAAATACTAAATAAAAAAAAAACTCTTGTTTTAACAAAAACGAAAACATATCAAAAGCTTCTTGTTTTTCGTATATATCTTAATAAAACTCCATGTTCCTTTTTTAATTTTATTTACTATATACTTTTTTATTTTAAATTAATTAATTTTTTTATTCTTCTACTCAAATACTTAACTTACTTCATATTTAATTTTTTAATTTAAAAAACCTTAATAATTTTAACTTTTTTTTTTTTTTTTTGTTTTATGCAAAATATCATTTAAGTACTAGACCAAATATAATTAATTTTGTACAAATGTAAGTTGATTTTAATAAAAATATAAATTTTGACGTAAAAAAAGAATTTCTTAGTGTTTTTGAGGTTACTTATTTATGATTTAAAAAGCATTTAAACTTGAATTTATTAGCTTTGACTTTTATTATTTTTTTTGCACAATATATTCAAATATTTTTAAAACTCCACTTGATATCTTTTATAATCAGTTTTGAAACATTTTTAGTAAGAAAATAGATCCGTTAAATTTTTAATATTTTTTACATCTTTTTTCAATAAATACTTAGTTTACTATTATAGGAATTAAATATTTTTTAGCAAAAAAAATAAAAGTAAGCAAAGTGAAAAACGAAATTACACTACCTAAAAAATGACATAAACTAAAAAAGAGGCTTCAAACATTGAAAAATTAATTTAAATAGTGCTTATCTAACGATTTATTTATTAGAGAAAAAAGTTAACTTCGCATAAATTCATTAATTATAAAATTTTTAAATTATAATTTTCTTGTAAAATTTTAGTTAAATTTTCTTTTTTTAAACGTGAGTATGCATACGTTATATTTTTTTACACAGAACTGAAAAAATAAAATATTTAAAAAATTTAAAAAATTTAAAAAGAATGATAGTTGAATACTAAGTTCAATTTGTATTTTTCAAAATATAAATTGAAATATTTGTTATTTTTATTTTAGCTTACTAATTATTAAAGAACTTTTATTTTAACTTATTATAATAAAAAAACTTTACTAAGTTTATGCTTTTGTAAATAGAAATATTATAATTTCGTTTCAATTTACATTAATTTTAATAAAAAAAAAATAAACTAAATTTTAAATGTATTTTTCGTTTTTATATTAATTATAAATATTTCTTATACTATTTATTATTAATTAGTCAAGTCTTAATAAAAAATATAATATTTCTTCCCTGCTTTAAAATATAGACTAAGTTTGCATTGTTAATTTAATTTCATTTAAAAATAAATAATAATTAAGTGTAAAAAAATAAGCCTATAATTTATCTTTAACGTTTTATGTATTAGCTTGAAAATTTTCAGCAAAACGAAAAGTTTTTTTATGCATTGAACTTTGATTAAATATGAATCATTCAATTTTTTTATTTTTTTTAACGAGTTGCGTCCACCACCATCTTATCTGATCTTGAGAAACATTTTCAGCTTGTTCTTTTAATTCAGGATCTATAGAATTGGAACGTAATTCTTTGTATATCTGTGGAGGAGACATATGTGCTCTAGATAAAATAAAATGTTTTACAGCATCAGTCACTCTTTTATCTGTGTATGGTGAATGTGTTAAATGACGGAAAGTGACACTAATTTCTCTAGTAAAGGAATAGTATGTGACACTTAAAGAAGAAAGACAATCATGCTTTTTCTGACATCGAAAAGCATTTTGCTGTCTTCTACCTGTAGATCTACCTTTTCGTTGGGAAGAAATATCTTGCGCACAAGCAAATCGTCTGTTATATCTATTATTAAAGTTGGTCGAGGCTATTGCAACAAACCTAAAACCAGTAATTTCATATATTGGCCCAACAATAATTTCGTTGAATAAATTTGATACTATAGTTCTGCATTCATCATTATAAGCCAAAAATTCTGTTTTAGGAAGCTCATCGGCAACATTTGCATCTAATTTAAATTTGTAGCTGACCATAGATTCTATTGATTCATTTACGTTTTTTTTTAAGTAGTCTAAAAAATCGTCAAGTGAAGAAAATGCGTGATCAATTTTTTTGCGGCATCTTACCTGTTTTTTACTTACATGAACTGGATTGTTTAGAGAACTTGTTTTTTCACTTTGAGAGGTACAATTATTTTTATTGGAAAATTCATTCAAAGACTCATTTCCCAAGTTAAGACTAGTCATTGTCGCGGGATCAAAGTTTAAATTCGGTGTGAAATTAGTTGCAGATAAAGTTTTTATGTCAGTGTTTTTATGAATAGATAAAGATGAAGAGGTTAATGGAGCATTATCTATTGATTTTGAGCTTAATTTAGAAGCAGATTTAAGCTTTTTTTCAACTTTTTGTTTATCATCTGAATTATCTATTATTCCTTTGCGCTTTTTCTCTTGGGTTTCAATTATATAATTTGTTTCTGGATTTATTTCAAATTGACTATTGTAATAGAAATTATCCGAGTTTTCAATCTGATTAAAGTATTGAGTATTTATAGTTTTATTAGCAACTGTATTATTTTGAGGAACCCAATAATTATTAAAAAGCTGATTGCTACTTCCAACTAGCATATTTTGATTTGTGCAACTAATTATTTTAGGATCAATTGTATCTTCAGAGGGATAAGACTCCAAACAAGATTCAAAACTCAAATTTGTACTTGAATTTACTTTTGCATTAAATAGATCTTCTTCTGATGAGTCTTCAAAACTATCATAATCTGGAATTTCTCCATGAAGTATAATATCAGAATCATTTAAAGTAATATCTAAATCTTTTGTAGAAATTAAAGGATTTGTTTGGATCAGAAATTTATAAATATCTTTTTCTGAAAACTTTTGATTATTAATACTAATCGTATTATATTTTAACTCTTTATTGTTACTTGGTTTGTATTTTACATTTATTAAGTTTATAGAGGAAAATAATATTGAAATTTTGAGCAGCTTTTCTTTTTCTTTTATCAAAGTCTTTTCATCAATAAATAATTGTTGAACTCTTTTAATAGCATTGGTCTTGTTCATTTCTGATTCAAGAAAATTAAAAGATAGTCCAAATCTAGCGTTTTTGCTTGTAGGACTCTCCTCAAAATAAATATCTAAATCATTTTCAATATACTGAAATCCGCTTGTATTAATATTCAACTGAGTATAGTTTCCACTGTTCAAAAATTCCTTTTTTTTATCAAAATCAGAGTTACTTAAGTAAACTTCGTTTATATCACATTTAGTTGGAGAAATCGTATTATTGTTTAAATAATTATTTGAGAAAAGAACTAAGTTTTCAGCATTAAAATTTCTTATTTCATTTGATTCCATATTGCAGTCTAAACTATTTTCTAAATTTATTTCTGTGCAAGAATAACAATAAAGTTCTTCAACTGGATCCATTTCAGGAATAATTTCAGGCAATTTGCCTTTATTTTTTAAATTTTTATTAGGTAAGTAATTATAAACGGGATAAGTTTGGTTGTTCATAGTAGGAAAGGAATTAAGCTCAGAAATTGAATTTTGATATTGATAATAGTTGTCAAAAGAGCTATCTATTTTTGATGCAATTGATACCTCCTTTTCTATATTATTGACTATGTTTTTTTCATAATAATTTTTATTTGTGTATGGAATTTCAGTGCAATTATTATTATAAAAATCTTTATTTACCATGCAGTTATTTCCAAAAGTTATGCTCGTAATATATCTTTTTGGTTCATTTTTTGTAATTACTTCATTTTTATGAGGAATATTAAAACCAAAGTTTTTTGCTACCGTAGAGTCAGATGGGAACTCTTTGAAATCTTCTTGGCATGAACTTTCGTTTAAATGAATAGTTTTTTCTTTAGTTGCTTCACAATAGTTAATTTGTTTACACTTTGTATCAGGAATATTTTTTTCAGCATCTAATTCAGATAAAAGCAAAAAATCAGAAGTAGAATTTATTCCATCAATATTATTTAGTGTGTCTTGTATAAACTCTGAAAATTCCTCATTACTAAAAGAAAAGTCATTTATATAGTTAGAGTCATCAACAGATGGAAATGTTAAATTTGTTGCATCCAAATAATTATTAAAACTAAAATCTTCATTAAAATGTTGATTTTCCATTTAGAAGTCTTTTAAAAGTCTTATAAAATTAGAATAAATTATCAACATATGTGCATAAATGTTTATGTATTTTTATAATAAAGTTAATCAAAAATATTTCTGACATTGCTCTTTTATATTAGAATTGTTTTGAAAATAAACAAAAAAAGTTTGTAGTGTAACACTAAGTATGCTAATTTTATGCTGTTAATATTCATAACTATTATTTTTTAGTTATTTTTGTTTTGAAAATAAAAAAAAATAAAATAAATGTCAACATTTCTGAAGCGTTACAAAAACTCAAGTCATTTTAAAAATAAATCAAGAATTGCACAAATATATACTTTTCCAATTTGAACGTAAAATGATATTATTTTATTTTATGTTTAACTTCGTATTTTTTTTTTTTTTTATTATTGTGTGAAATATTTATTTAATTTGTAAAAAATCGTATCATTTAACTGCAGGCATGTAGAGTAATATATTTTAATATAAAATATGCTATACTCATAGTAAAATTGTTATAAATAAAAAATCCTTTCACTTTTTCAATTAAATTTAATAAGTATGAACATATGAAATTAAAATAAATCAATTTTATTTTTTGACTTATTTATTAGAAAGTACGTATAATTTGTTTTTTTTTAGTAAGGAATGGTTTAGTTTAAATCATATATACACACAATTTTTTGAAAGGGTTTGAAAAAAAAAATTATTTTTATTTTCTACGTTCTGCAAAATAATATATGATAAAATTATAAGTTTTTTTTAAATTTTTAATTATTTTAATAAAATCAAAAAAACAGATACTTTTATATGTAAATAAATACATATAAAAACTTTACTTTTTGCAAACATTTTTTCCTTATTCAAAAAAAAAAAAAAAAAGCACTAGTTAAGTTAATTTATTCAATTAATAATGTATTAATAAGTTAGTTTTTTTGTTTTCCGATATTTTAATGCCGTGTTTATTTTTATTAGTAAATAAATTAAAGCAAGATTTTTTTTACGATTTTAACTTTTTTTTAAAGTAATCATAAGTAGGAACGTTAGCCCAATTTGAAACTTTTTCATTAAATGAAGCAGGTTGAACATATTCATAAGACGATATTTTCAATGCAACAAATAGTTTGATAAAAATATTTAACTCATTCCAATATAATATTCTTTTTTTTGAGATTAAAAAGTCTCTAGATAGTCTATTTATCTTTGCATCTTTATATGCTAAGCTAACGTCTTTATTCATTTTTTTCAATTTGTATTTTTTTACTAATCTATCGAGGTTCTCTTTTTCTATTTTTGACATATTCTCTGCTTGTGATTTTAATTTATTAAAGTCTTTTTCAAAATTTTTTGTTGATAAGTCTTCTCGAGCTTGAAAGTTTAATTCATCTGAAATTTTGTCTTCTAAAACAATAAAGTCAACAATACCTTCGGTATCAAGTCTTATTAAGGCCATTTTTATCCAAGTTTCGTCGTCAAATGACTTTTCAAAGTTGTTAATTGGTATTGAACGCATTATTAAAGCTAATCTAGATGAATCAGAAACATGGCCTAAATATATTTTAGCTAATAAATCATATTCAATATGTTTGGGATTGTGAAGTTCTTGAAAATAATAATCATGCTTACGATATGAAGTTTCTATCAATAAATTCTCTTTATTATTACTGTAGTTATTACAATTCTTTGTTTCATTTTCATTTGGAAAATTTTTTTTCAGTTTTAAATCATCATTTTTTTCAATTATCAGTGTAGAGTCTCTACTGCTATTGAAATTCCAAAATTTTTTTTTGTTTTTTTTATTTATCAAACAAGAGTTTATGGCTTTACTTTCGATATTATATTTTAAGTTATTTTTTTCAAGCTTTAAAACTTGCTGGATGGTTATATTATCTAGTTCATTATCTAATAATCCACTTTTTTTTATTCGGAATAACGTAGATCGATCATACTCATATGACTTTCTTTCTGGCGTAATAAGAATTGCATTTTCAACTTTTCCAGGCTCCTTAGATTGATAAGCCAATAAAAATATTTTATCATATTGAGATTTATAAAAAAAATCTAAATAAGTATTTATCTTTGGGTACATAGGTTTTATTGTTAACACGTTTTAGTAGAATAATTCTTAAAAACAAAAAAATACAATTAAATTAAATTAAATTAAAAAAAGAAAAAGCTTAAATTACATAATATATAATTAAAAAAAAAAATTTAAAATATTAAATATAAAACTAATATTTCTTATTATTTAATATATTCTGCAGTTTTACTACTCAGACTATTAAATTTAAAAATCTACATATAAAATTAATTTTGCATTTATTTAATAATTTATTTATAATTCTAGAAAATAAAAAATATTAAAAAAGTTGTCTTTTAATATCCTTAAATTTTATAAATGATTTATTTTGAAAAATATATATATATATTCAAATTAAGTATATTATTAGAGATTTAGATAAAAAAAGGTAATTTTTAAGTATTGGAGCATAATAATTAATGCTTAGTTTAATTAAAAATTAAAAAACTTTGAAAACACTGTAAATTGTTTTAATTATTATTTTCATGCCCAATAAAATAAATGTACCCTGTTAATGGTTAAAGTACTTCAGTCAAATACATATTTTCTTTAAAAAAAAGACTGCCAACAGTAAACCAAGTAAATTTTATTTGGACAAATAGCAAAAATAAACTTTTTAAATATTATAAAACTGTTTACTTATATGTAAATTAATTTTAAGAGTATTGCGTAAAATCATTTATTATAGTTTTTTTTTTTACAAATTTATAATAAAATAATCAGACTTAATAATAATAATAATATTATTATTATACGAATTAATTAGTTTATCTTAAAAAACAATATAAACATTTTTTATATAAAATTCCACTTCTATATTATTTTTTATTCCACTTTTTATTTTAATATTTGATAGTTATTTGATTATTCAAATAACTATCAAATATAAAAAAAAATAAAATTTTTACATTATTAGTTATCTTGTTTCATTTATGAGGTATCCAACATATGTATATAGATTCAAATCTGTAGTAGATGTACATATATATATTATGATTATATAATTAATTAATAATTGTATTAGTATAAAGATTTTTGTTAAACTTAGAACGGCTTTTAATCATACTTTAATAAAAGTGTAACAAATAATAAGTTTTAGATTTTTAAAAAATATATTTAATTTAATTTTTTAGAGTAATAATAATTAAAATTAATTTGAGAAAATATATTGCTATTTATTATGAAAGCAAAATAAAGCAAGTATCTTCCATACATCGAATTAATTTGCTTGCAAGTAAAAATTCTATTAATAAATTATATGCAATTTTAAAATATACAGTAGGCAAGAATGCTTAATTATTTAAGTCGGTTTAATTAAAAAAAAAAATGCAAAGGATTGTTTCTATCTGTTATATTTGCAATTTAATGCATTTAGTAAGCTACTCAGCAAGCATAATTAAGTATGTTGACAAAATTTAAAGCTAAAATTAGTTTAAAATGTATATGTAAGTTTTAAAAAAAACTTTCTTTTATCAAAATACGCTATATCTATATAAAATTTATTGAAAAGGTCAAATTTATAAAAGCGTTTTGATCATAGTTTTACATGATTAGTGTTAAGCTTTTGATTAAAAATACATGTATCGATTGCTCATTTAATTGTGATCTAAAAATGGATATTTTTGTATAAGAGTAGAAACAATAATGTATTAAAAAGGCAGTAAGAAAAAATAATTGTCAAGAAAACAAAACATAGTAGGAATTTCAATAAGAAATGTTAATTGAGATAAAAAAACTATTCTTTGTAAACAGTATAATTTATTGTATAAATAATTTCTAAAAATTTTTCATGCATTTTAGTTTCTAAAACTTTACACTTATATCAAAATTTAAAATAAAAAACACCATTTTAAAATGATGTTTAAAAATATTAATTCAAACTGAGTATTTTATATTTTATTATATTTTATAGATAGTCTGAACAAATTTAGTAAAAAGTTCTATTTTTAAAGTATCTTAAAACATATTCATTAAAAATAAAATTAAAAAATAAAAAGAAATGAAGTGCTTTTAATAAATTACTTCTGTGTTAAAAAATAAAAGAAGATTTTTGGGCAAAATAATAATTCTAGAAAAAGTGAGTATAAAATTTTAACTAAAAGTTTATTAAAACAATAATGTACTAAAGATTATTCAATACATAACAAAAAATATTAACAAATTAAAAAATTTGATAGTCGTAATAATAATAGTAATCATAACACCATTAAAAGCCTTAATACTCATGATGAGTTTGATGAAAGCCAAAAGCAAAAAGTAGCAAATAATATAATTTTGTAAAAGAATATTTTATAAAAGAAAAAAAAACAATCAATGTTTATTTTCTCATTTTAAATTTTAATACGTTAATTATTTTTAGTTTTAAAAAATTAATATTGCTTTTAATTAATGCAATTTATATGGTTTTATTTTTATTTTTATTTTTTTCAAGTATTCTTCACTATATTTTATTTAAAAAAAATTATTTAGTCTTTTTTAAATATTTTTTGAAAGCTTTTATTTTGCAGCTATTTTTTTTTTTTGGGAATAAATATCGTAAAAATCTTCTATAGCAAGTACTACCATACACGTAAATATATATACATGTTATAGATTTTTATTTATAATACCTTAAATATACAAATAATAATAGCATACACTTAATATAAATTGAGTTACAACTATTTATAAAGTGCGCGTATAATATAAAATGCATATTTATCTTATCTACATTATACTTATAGTAGTAATTTCTATCAATACAATTTAAATAATGTATTTCAATATAAATCTAATTCCTAATTTAAATAAATAAAACATAATTATAAATGTTATCATATTGTTTTACTTAGCATACTCCACATACACATAATATATTTAAGTATAAATATATACACTATTATAATGACAACAAAAGCTAGAATAATATATCTTAAATATAATAAAAATCCTATACTTTAAGATCCAAAAAACTCAGAACTCTAAGTTATAAAATTCTTAAGCTTAGAGTAAGGATCGGTTAAATTGGAATTTTTAACAATAAACTTTTATAGATTCATATAAAGATATTTTAAACTGATTTTTAATAGAAAAATAAATGTGAGTAAAAAGAATATTATGCAAGTTATAATAATATGAAATATTTAATTGCAAATAACTATTTAAATTAAAAAAGGGTGAACTCAATATTTTTGTCTAAATAAATAAAATATTAAAAATAAACAGCTTGAATATATATATATATATATATTTTTAAGTGCTCCTTTAAATCTTTTTAACCATCAGAAGTATATAGCTAATCGTAGATATTTTTACAAATTAATATCTTTACTGTACCCTAACTACTTTATTGTCATAAGCAAAAAAAAAAAAAGTACATAAATAAGTAACTAAAAAAGCATTTTTTGGAATAAAAATAAAATGAAATAAAATACTTAATAAAATTTAAATAACTTTTTTCATAATTATTTATTTGAATATGCTTAATATCTAAAAATATATTATACTGTGCGAGTTTTCATGAAATTCTTTAACTTTTAGTTTGAAGTCAAGTAGATCGGGTACTGTTCTCACAGAAAATAATTCTAAGTCTGCCATCATTTTTGTAATATGAATTAATTTGTTTCTTTCTTCAGTGAGCCTTTTATAAAATTCTAATAATATTATTGTAAAATTTTTTGGATGCAGAAGTTGAGGTGCAATAGGGCAATCCCACATGTTTATTACTATTTGTCTTCTCCGCGAATTCAAATCTATAATTTGACCAAGACAAGTTCTATGTGCCCGCAAAATAGATAAAATTATTGGTATGCATGCTTCATAATTTTTACATTTCTTTCCTTTTTGCACTTTATAATCATTATTAAAAAGTTGTTTTTCGCGCTTTTCATTTAGATTTGTGTTTGCTGACAAGTTTTTATTACTTTGCAAAAAACTTTTTGTATTTATTTTATTGCTTAGCATATCTGAAATTTGATTTAAATAAATATCAGAGTTTGATTTAAAATTTGAACTATTGTTCGCTAAAGCAAAATTTAAGCTTTCTGCGTGGACTTCATTTTTGAAAATATTAAAATACGAGTATTTATATTTTCTAGAATTTCTTTTTAATTGTTGCAACAGTATTTTAATAAAATAATGGGTTTTAGAAATCCACTTACTTTTTTTGCTTAAAATTTTATCATCAGTTTCATATGGGAAAGGAATAGAAGCATTGATTCCCTTGCTAATCATTTTATTAGTGCATGTTTCCTTCCACAATGCTCCATGTAAATATAAATTCAAATGGGGAGGCGTATGTCTACATTTGCAGCTATATTTTGCTTGAATTATTTCTTTCATTATTAAATCATAAATATATCGACCGCAACTATTTGAAAATGTTATTATTCTGTTTTCGTTAAATTGAAAAACAATAATTAAAGAATCAACAACTGGTGTTACATTGTAATTTATAAAAATACTTTTTGACTTTAAAAAGTTCAAGTTATTGTTAAATAGCAAACTGTCGTAGTCATGATTATTACTTTTTCGGTTATTTAAAACACTTATTTTTATATCTTTTTTTTTTATTTGTAAGTCTTTTTTTATATTCCATAAATCCAATGGAATTATTGAACTCTTTTTCATATTTTTCATTATTTCATCATCTATGGCATTATTTTCATTTTCGAAACACTCTCGAAATTTATACTTTTTAAACTTAATCATGTTTCTTAGGAATATACTTGTAAAATTAAACTTTTTTAGTCTTTCATTTTCAATTTTTGTGAGAATAAATAAAGGAAGATAATAAATAATCATATCACTTTTTTTTTCTATTGAAACACATTTGAAAGATCTTTTTATTTTATTGCAAATTTTAATTTCAATATTAAACAACTTAGAAATTTCTTCTGCATTTGTGCTTTTAATGTTGTTTATATGCACCCATTTTAACTGGTCGCTATTAGAGTGGGTTTGAAGCACTTGAGAAATATTGTAGATTCCTTTTACTCCATATACAACTGTAGGTTGAGTACTACTACTTGTTAAACTTACAATTGAAGCTTCTATCATTTAGATTTTATTATTTATGTTTCCAGTCAGTTTTTTTTTTATCTTTTAAAATTTCTTTAAGCAAAATTCGTTTTTAAAAAATATATATTTTTAATTATATTTTTTTGCTGCTTGAATTTTTTTGTAAGTATATATGAATATATTTTTGGTTTTACTTTAATTTTTTTGTAATTCTTTTTTTTTACTATTTTTAATTAATTTTGTTCATATAGAAAGAGTTTACAAAATTTAATTAACTTTTTATGTAATTTATAACAATTAACTGACTTTATATGTTTAAACAATTTAAACTATAGGCTTGATTTTTAAAAAAATATTTTATATATTAAACTTTAATATTTTTTTTTTTTTTCACATATTATAAATATTATGTAATTTTTTACTCGACTAACTAATATTTCTTTTTTTTAAAAAAAAAAAATAAATACTTATTGCATAAACTTTAATTTCTTTTAATGTTTTTAAACCACAATTTAAATATAATTTTTTTTTTTAAAAATGGGTTTGGATAGTTATTAATAATATAAAAAGTTTTTTATGTTTTTAAATGAGTAAATTTCAAAAAAATTAACTTTAGAAAATCTGAAGAAATACACTATTTCATTTTTAAAAATAGATCCAGTTATATTTAATTAAAATTTATGTTAATTTTAAAACTTTAAAAATTTATATAGAATATAAATTAAATAAAAAAAAAAAAAAAAAAAAAAAAAAAAAAAAAAAAAAAAAAAAAAAAAAAAAAAAAAAAAAAAAACTAGACTATTATATTTATTAGCATAGCTTAGTAATATAATCCACATTTATTAAAAGCAAAAAAAAAAAAAAATTATTTAAAAGAGTAAAAATTAAAAATGCTTATTTTTTTATTAGTAATTTGTATACTCCAAAAAATAATATTTGCAATTTTAACTAAAAACAGTGTCAAATAAAAATAGAGCTTTTTTTATTAAATATTTTGCATAAAAAAATTAATATCTTTGTTACTATTTAGAAATTTTTAAAGCATATTTATATTTATAAAAAACTTTTTTAACTGAGATACTAAAAATTTTTTATTTATTTTTAATATATTTCTAGTTTTAAGAAACCGATTAAATGCAAAAAATTAATATACACTTTATTATTAAATGCTAGAAAAAATAAATAAACAAAACAAGTTTATTTATGTAGTGTGCTACATTACAATAGCTCAAAGGGGCTACTGGACTAATGTTTTGCTTTTTAATTAATTGGACCCTTTCGGTTTTTTTTTTTTTTTATTTATTTATTCTATTATTATGTCATAGATTTTTGTTCTTTATCTTTTTTTGATTTATATAAATTTATTACTTATTGATCATCTTTTCATTTTTTTAATATTTTTAAAGTAATTTTTAAGTTATATCAAATATTAAATTATTTTTGTACTGAAATTCGATGGACTTGAATGATCAAAAAGGTTCTGCTGTAAATCAAAACAAAGGAAAAAACTATTCTCAAAGTTTTTTTGGAAATAATGTTAATAGTGCCGCTCATAGTAATATTAATGCAGCCGGTTCTAGCACAAATAGTGGTACTAGTAATAATAACATAAGTTTGGCAAATGGGGTCTATGGCTACTCAAACACTAGGCCCTATTATTTTGGAACACCAGTAAGCTCTAATACTTCGTCTAGTACTCCTTCTCACATTTCGTACTCTAATGTATTAAATAATCAAAATATTCCTACCATAATATCTTCACAAGCCCAGCATGATATATTTCATCTTGCACCTCTTCCAAGCTATAATGCTTATCATTTAAGTCAAGCAACTTCCAACACTAGATGTGAACCAGTTTCAACAAATCAACAGTATAATAATTATTATCCACTTCATTTTTCAAATCTACAAAATAGTAATAATAATATTCCAAGTTCAACACCTTCTTATTTACAAAATGCTTATTCAACTTCTAATCATTTTTATAACTCTGGTATTGAACAGGAAACAATTCCAACTGCTTCTTCATTTCCTGTCATAGATCATACAAACGAAAGAAATATTCAACTATATAACGGATACAATGATAATTACAATATAAATTCAAATTTACAAAAAAATATCCAAGATCAGTTGCAGAGTCAAGTCATAGTTAACACTTCTGATTCTTACAACAACTTCAAGTTTCATACTCCTTATAATCCTACGCAGCTACAAGTTCAACACCAGTCGCCTAAACCATTACATGCAGACACAAGCATTCAAATTCAAACTGATTCAAATAAATATATTCCTGAAGCTTCTAATATTTTAAAACACAAAACTGCGCAAAAAAATACAGTAACCCCAATAAATTTAGGGAAATCATCCCTCAGTGGTACAAGAAGATCAAATACAACCACATATGTCATTATAGATGGCAAAAAAATACGTCGTTACGTCTGTGAGTGCGGAAAATCATTCACAACGTCTGGACATTTGGCTAGACATAGGAGAATTCATACAGGAGAAAAGAATTATATGTGTCCATTTGAAGGATGTGGTGCAAGATTTTCAAGACAAGATAATTGCATGCAACATTATAGAATTCATCAATCAGGTAAATGCAAGGTGAGTAGAAAAAGAAACAAACAATCAACTACTAGTCCTCTTCAATCCATAAAGCAAGAAAATCCATCTGACTTAAATAAATTAATTAGATGAAAAAAGTTAAAGACGAAAAGCTTAAATTTAAAAGTTTATTTAATCTTAAAAATTTACTGATTCAATCGCTCTTTCTTTGAAAAAAAAAAAAAAAATTTATTTATATTTATTACTCTTAAAATTAAATTCATAAAACTAAATAGAAACAAAGTTGAAAAGGTATATGATTAAAAAAAAATAAAAAATTACATACTAAAACTTATATATATACCATAAAATAAATAGTTAAACTAATCATAAAGCTTATAATATCCATAGTAAAACTTCTGTTATAATATTTTCTTTATAAGTTTCCTCTTTTGCTAAGATTGTTTCAAATCTTCCTGTTGTAAAGTCCATTCGTAAATAATGTATTATATACGTATTTTTGTATATTTTATATCCCATGTAGGCTATGCAAAAAAAGATTCCAGGGAAATAAGCAGCAAGCATATCAATCCACCAGGGTGTTTCAATATTAAAAAAAGGTAGGCCGCCTAAAAAAACAAGAATTAGACTAAAAATCAAACAAAAGAAAGCTACATAAGGTTGTCCTAATGATTTATATGGATAATTTTTAGAGGATCTTTGTATTACGTCAGATCTAATTTGAAGACCAAAGTAAAATCTTAAATATGCAAAACATACAGATGCCCAGCACCATAAAAAGCCAAAATTGCTGCTTCTAAGTAGCCAGGTGATAAATAAATGAAAACTTTCATTAGGAATTCTTGATAAAAAAGCCACTGCAACTATCATCCCAGATCCTAATACAGCTGCGTATGGTATTCCGCGTCCAAAGCATCTCGTAAATATACTAAAGCATTTTCCTTGCAGTGCCATTGAGTATAATTGTCTAGAAGCTGAGTATAAGCTTGATGCAGCTGCTGTTACTGCAAAAAAAATAAAAATGGCATTTAACGCAGCTGATAAGATACACAAACCGGCATTTTTAAAAGCCACCACAAATGGTGATCGTGGGCCAGTAAATTCTCCATGTACACAATAACCATATTTACATGCGTCAGTTGTAGCTATAACATAACTTGAAATAACATTTTTTGATGAGGATAATGTTTGTATACGCGCATCTCCTGCCCATACATTAATTCCCGAAGCCAAATTGCTTAAAAAGTAATATATCATTACTTTCCATACAACCCTTTTGCTGGCTATAGGGAGAGACTCTCTTGGATTTAATGACTCTCCAGCAGTTAATGAAATAGAATCTATGCCTGTATAAGCTAATACCCATTCAACTGATGAGTGCAATACAGACAATAATCTTCCACCTTCTCCACCATATCCGTATATAACTCCTTTATAATTGTATTGATTTTGTCCAAATCTTGGTCTAAATGTTCCATATTTATTCCACATTGTTAGAGAATCAGGAGGTGAGTTTTCTCCTTTTTTAGAATTCCAAAATAAAAATCCTAATGGATACGAATATCTTCGAGAAATATCTGCACTTGGAGGACTTCTATTTATAACAAAAAGCATAATAGTTATGCAAAAAAATAAAACCATTTTAATTATAGCAAATACAGAAATGATTCTTGCAAACAATTTAACTTCTAGCAAATTAATAATAAGAATAATGCAATAAAAAAGCAAACACCACAAAGCATAATTCATAGAACATTTATAGTAAGCAAATAATTCTATACCAGATGCAAGCTGCTGAGCAGCAAGCATTGCATAAGACAGCCAATATAACAATCCTAATGCAAATCCAAATGCTTCATCAACAAATCTACTTCCATAATTTGTTACTGATCCAGAAATAGGAATAAAGGAAACCATTTCAGTTAAACTAATCATAAAACAGTATGTTACAACTCCGCTAATTAGTAATCCTAGTAAAGACCCTAATGGACCACAGGAAGATAAAATTCTTCCACTAGATACAAATAAACCAACACCTATAACTGTGTTTGTAGTTATCATTTGCATGTTATATATTGATAAAGTTCTTTTTAGTTTATCATCTGTAATAAAAAGAGATTTTGTTATAGGCTGTTTTTGATCTGGAATACCCGAAGTATCAATTTCTAAAGTTTCCACAGACTTATTAAAAGTATTGTGTATTGGCATATTTTTCAAAAGTGTCCCATTAAATTGGTTATCATAATTTTCTGACATATCGGTAAATATTTTTTTTTCCCCCGATTATATTTTATTTGATCCAAACTATTAAAGCAAATTATTTTTTTTTTCTAAATAAAAAATATTAAATTACAATAAAATATGAATTAATCAAAATAAAAAGTGTAAAAATTTTATTTATTGATTTATTAATTAGATGAAAATTTGCTGCATTAATATGCCATGTGAGTAATATACTTGAAAGTAAAATAAAATAAAAATAAAAAATCAATACTTTATATGAAATAATATATATTATATTTTAAATACAAAATACTTTGCAAGTATTTTTATTGTTTATTATGAAATATTTTAAAAAATTTACATTTAAATGATTTTACTGATTTAAAAATTACGCTATATAATTTTTTTTATATTTACTTGATGCATTTAACTAAAAACCAATTCAAACTAAAACTCAACATAATCTATTAATGTAATCAAAGTTTTGAAATGTTTATTTATTTAAAAAAAAGGATACAAATACATTTATTTAATTATTTAATTCACTCAAATAATTTTTTTTTTTTATTTTTTAACTTTATTAATAATTTTGCATTGGAAAATTAAAGGAGATGGATTTTCATTTTTATTGGTTTTTCATTTAAAATATGTATGAATTTAACTAGAATCATTTATTTTTGCTATTTTTAAATATTAAATTTTAACATAAAAATCAAAATTAGAAAATTAAAAACTAAATTTTGATTTCATTATTTCTAAAATTTACTATGTGCATAATATAATCTATTACTCCAAACTTCATTTACATCAATATTCTATTTTATGCTAGACACCCATATAAATAGGGTGTATTTTACATCCTTAGTAATATATTATATAAGCGTTTTAAATAATTTGTAGGCAAATTTTAAAACTCATAAAACATATTTAAAATTTAATTTTATAAATATTCGAAAAAAATGGTTTTTTTACTTTTATGGCTACTTCAGTTAAAAAACTGATGATTATTAATATTAAAGTACACAAAAATATAATTTTAAATTTCTCGTCAAAAAATTTTATTAAAATTACTGATTTCTTCATTATACTTCTTTTGTATATAAATTATCCTATCTATAGATGAACTTAAATATTGTAGACTAAATAATTAATAAATTTAATTAGTCTATTTATCTTATTTTATAAAAAATATAATTTTTAAACTAAAATACTTAAAAATATAGACATAAATACATTTATATAAAGACAAAGTAAATTTATTAATAAGTAAACTTAGATAGTAATATAAACAATAAAAATATTATTTGAAGTTAGCACGCTAAAAAAACAATGAGATGATAATTTTGAAACAAATGCAAAAATCAATTTATAAAAAAGGCATCTGTATAAAAAAAGTATGATTTAAAATATTTAAGCTAAAAATAATACTTTTTTAAAAAAATTAATTAGAAATTAAACCTAAGTTCAAAAATAGCTTTAAGTTTGTCAATGTATAAATTTTCATTTTAAAGTAGTTTTCGCTAAAATTTAACTAAATTAATTTAAGAGAACACTAAATTACATTAAACTTTGCAATTTTAATAACACTTTATAAATTTAAAGTTGCAGGATACAGTCTTTTTTTTTTTTTTTTTTTTTTTTTTTTTTTTTTTTTTTTTTTTTTTTTTTTTTTTTTTTTTTTTTTTTTTTTTTTTTTTTTTTTTTTTTTTTTTTTTTTTTTTTTTGCTTATGATATTTATACTCTTGTTAATAGACTATGAAATTAAAAATATATTTTTTTTAAAAAATAGACATATGTCAAGCTAAAATAATCAGAAAAAATGAGGCTTTTTTTATTTAATTGGACATTATTTTTTACAAGCTTTTTTTTTATATTTAAAATAGTAAACGCGGAAAACAACAATATATCATTATTGCCAAATGAAATTAATTCTCAGCTAAGAAATTTAGAAATAATTACAAAAATAATTTCAAATGCTGTGATAAGTCATAAAGAAATAGAGCCATATAATATTGAAATCGTTGAAAAACTTGAAAGTATTATACGAATGCTAAATGAAATTACCGAAACTTTTTTTAATGGATTGAAAGATGAAAGAATTAAAAATGACACAAATTCAAAAAGTATATCAATTGAAAATAGTAACGTTTTAGAAAAAATAATTAGTGATCGTGTGAAAGAAGAACTAAAGACTTCAAGCAAATTATTACAAAGTTTTTTAGAGCCATCAAAGCCTACAAATAGTATTGAAAAACTTAAAGCCAGCAATATTATAAATTCCATTCATAGCTCTAAAATTGAATTAAAAAATTCTGATTCTCCAATGACAGTAGTATCGAAAAATTTATTAAAAAATAATACTGAAAATACTAATGCACTAGCAGGAACCAAACAAAAAAATACATTTTCTAGTCCTACTGTGACATTATTGAAATCAACAACAATAAACAATACCGAATTATCAATATCGTCTACTTTTTCCAAAAGTACTTTACCAAGTAATGACTCTATAGTGACTTTGGATATTGATAAATTACGTAATTATTCTAAAAAAAACGAAAGCATGCCCACAAGTAATTCAAGCATATGGAAATATTTCTCTTCCTTTAAATCTATAGGGAAAAGTCTTATTAGAAGCATTAAAAAACTTTTAATTATAGTTAAAATTAAAAACTCTGAGCATACAAATGCTTATGATTCAATTTTGAGACAAGATCCTAATCTACTTATGCTACATCAGTCTTTGGTATTGCTAAATGAAGATGGAAAAAATAACCTAAAATCTACTACAGAATTTTTAGTGAAATATCTTTCTAATAGAAATTTTACAGTGGAACTATGTGGTCTTAATGGGACTATCAATCCTCAAAGTCTGATAAATAACAAATCATTTGAAATGAAAGAATTTGAAAAAAATCAAAAATATATAAATGAAAATTCAAATTTAAAATTCGATTTAAATAGTGATATAAAAAATTTTAAAAAAAATATAAATGCTTCAGGGGACATTTTATTAAATGAGAAAATAAATAAAACTAATTTGAACGCTTTATCATATTTGGAAAAAATAGATCCTAACAATTTTGAACCACTAAATTTGTATGCTTATTTAGGAGAAGAAAGAGAAGTAGATTTAGTTTTAGTTTGTCATATTGAAGATGACCTGCCAAAAAATAATTTCAACACTTTTTCTTTGCAGCCTAATAATTTTTCAAAAAAAATTAAAAAAATCCAGTATTACACGGAGTACGGAAATATTTATGGCACTGGTGTTAGTGGAAATAAAGCTATCATGGCAGCAATGATACACGCTGCAGAAAAACTTACTGCTGAAGGCCAGCTTCCAACTGGAAGTCTTGGTTTATTATTTGTTGTAGGAAATGGAATGAATGGAAGAATAATGGAAGCTGCATCTGAAAATTTGGGTGTTCCATGGAATCACGTTATTTTTGGAGAACCAACTGATAATAGATTAGCTATTGGTCACATGGGACAAATTTCTGGTGTTTTAACTATATTAGGTTCTTCCTTGAATTTTGTTGACACAATTTCTGAAGATCCAAATAGAATTTTAATAAAAACACTAGAAGAAATATTAAGAATTCCCTTACCGTATTCAAAGTTACTAGGAAAATCCCAGTTTTCCATTAATTATATAAGTACCAAAAATTTAGAAAACTTATCTGGAAGTCAATCACAAGCTTTTTTCACAGTCCATCTTTCATATGGGTCTTTTGAAAAAGTATTAAAAATGATTAACCGAATAGTAAAAAATAACAAAGGTGTTGATATGTATATTGAAAGCGCTTATGATCCATTTTTGAGTAATTCAAATGTTCCAGGATTTAAAAAAGTTGCTTTGACATTTAGAACTGATATTCCATATTTTAATGGTGGAAGAAGCATATTTATATATGGACCTGGAGATTCAAAAGCAGTTAGCTCCCAAAATGAATGCATATCATGCAATGACTTGTTTTTAGCAGTCAAAGGTTATACTAAACTTATAAAGTATTCATTAACTCGCACTTCAGTGTTTTAGAATTTTTTTAATAAAATATTTTGTATTTTTAATTTTTTTTTAGCGATTCTAACAATTTGCTTTAAAATCTGTTTTACTTTTAACTTTATACAAATAGCATTTTTAATATGTATATTTATAAATAAAATTTAGACAAAATCAAATTACTAAAAAAACCAGTTAACAAAAATTAGTTAAAAATTTTTTATTCATTTAAAGTCGAAAAAGTGAATTATATTCATTAAAAAGATCTGCAAAATACCACGAAATTTATTTAATTCTTTTACTTGTTTTTTTTTTTTAAGTTTTGATCAGAAGATCCAAATTTGCTACTCATATTTAAAATTTTTGGAAATTAGCAATTGTCCTTAAAAACCTATGTAGTCTATTATTTAAAATCATTTTAATTAAGTGGAAAAAAAAAAAAAAAAAAAAAAATCTAATTAGTATTTTTTATATACTCTAAACTTATTTATATATCAAATCGCAGCGCTAATAACTTTTTATTCAGTCGATATATATATTTATATATTTATTTAGACTTTTCCTTTTACCCAACCCCATATTTAAGTAAACTCTGCTTTATAAATTAAAGTAAAAAATAATTTAAATAAAGCTTTTCTTTTTTTTTACAAAAATATTTCATATTTAATTTATTGGATATGCATACAATAACAATATTTCTATTTACAAGTATATTTATAAAAAACATAAAATTTAATCAGTTGAAAAATTGAATAAATAAATAACCATTTATAGTAGTTAATATATAAAATAAAAAATTAATAGTGATTCAAAAATAATACTAACTACTAACAGCAAACGCAATTTGAATCAATAATCATTGTACCCAAAAGGTTGAGTACTAAAAACACTTTTATGTTAAATGAGTTTCTTAATAAATCACTAATTTTAAATATTTTTATAAACACTAACAATATTTATAATTTAAGCGCGTTAAAATTAAAACTAATAAATTTAGTTTTAGCATATTTTTTAAACAATAAAAATTAAGATTTTGTTGCATTTTGACGTGACTTCTTATATCTGCATATTATTAATTTTAATCAAAATTACCATATTTCGATATTTCAATTTAAACTAAACTAGTAAAATACTTTAAATATTTTTTGCACTATTTTAATGATTAAGCTATAAATTTAAAAAAGCAAATACTTAATTCAAAGGAATAATTCTTCGAAAATTATTATTCAAGATTGCTTTGAATAAAAAGTATTAAACACTTAAATTTAACTTAACAAAAAGCTAATTTATTAAAATTTAATTTAATTAAAATTTAATTTTTTATTAAGTTGTTTATTTGTTGTTTGTATAACTTAATAGAAGATTTAAAATAAAAATAAAAAAAAATAATTTTTATAAAATTCCAGTAAGAGTTTAAAAAATTTCCAAAAACTGTAACTTTTTAAGATTTTTTTTTCATTAAAATAAATCTTCTATTATTTAAAAAATAAAAAAATTATTTCTATTAAGCTTCTAAATTATTTTTTATTTGTTCTTACTTTTTTCTACTTATTTGTATATATCTCCACGTACAAACTTCTTATTTATTTGGGCTATATATGCTTATAAACGTACATCATTTTTGAAATAAAAAAGGACAGTTTTTCAATTTTGAAATAAACAAACTTACTCTAATAAAAAATTTTTTAAAAAAAATTACAATTTTAATATTTTTTAATTATTTAAAAAACATGTTAGTTTATTTAAAGCAATATTAATAAGTTACTGTATTTTTTTTTTTTTTTTTTTTTAATTTGAATACATAATTAAATTCAATATAAAATGTTATTGAAAAAAATTATTATAGTAATTTATCTTTATACTGACCAAAAAAGCATAACAAAAAAAAGTGTGTGCTTAGTAATTATTTATTAATGTTTGACTTTGATAATTTTTATTACATCTTCGTATAAAATATTATGTGAGACTATGTCATACTTTATAAAGATCTGACGTTATAGATAAATATACTTCGCAATTAAAAAAATATAAAACTTTTAATTTATGCTTTAAATCAAGCAAAAAAAAATTATATATAATAGATAGAAAGAACAATGAAAATATTAACAAATAAATTATTATTTTTTAAATATTGTAGATATCATTTTAGAAAAAAGGAGTCAAAATGCAGAGCGATTTTTTTGTAAAAAAAGAAGCTTTAAAAAAGATGTGTGCGTCTAGTCTTGGCCATTTTTTCCATTTTTTGAATCTAAATAAATTTAAAAACAACTTGGAAGTAGACCATGGCTTAGAACTTATTATATCACTTCCAAAGCAAAGCATTTTAACTAATTCAGAAATAAACCGCGAACCTAAAAAAGTATATAATGAGATGAAAGCTAAGCAGTCTTTTCAAAAAATAGACAATTATATTGTTCCATTTTTAGGAAATTTATATGCTTTTGCTATGCTTGATAGACTTAACCTGGGATTTGCAATTGACGCGGGCCTAGAAAAAGATCTTAATATAGAACATAAATATTTTTCAACATTACTATCATCATTTTTTTATCTATATTCATTTGCATCTGTTTTTTCTCTTTTTATATTTTCTTGTGGAATAGTGAGACCAGCCAATTGGCTTTGCACTCTAGCAGTTACATGGGGAACGGTAACAATATGTACGGGATTTGTGAAGTCGTTCACTGGACTATTAATTTTAAGACTATTCTTAGGTCTCTCGCAAGCAGGAATATTTGGTTGTATTTTAGAATACATTTGCAGATGGTTTACTCCAGCAGAACGTGCCCAACGAGTTGGAATGGTGTTTGGAACTACTGTATTTTTAGGTGCATTTTCTGGTTTAATAGCCTTCGGAATTTCACTATTAGATGGAACGCATGGAAAAAAAGGATGGGGTTGGATTTATATTATTGAAGGAATATTAACTATCATAATGGGAACAATTATAAAAATTTTTGTTCCAAATGCAAATTCATTAAGAGAGCAAAATAGACTTCATTTTATTTCAAATGAACACATAGCAATATTGAATACTATTTACTATGAGGAAGAACCAGATAATACTGAAAACTCTCTAAATGAAAAGATTTACGAATTTTTTTCTGTATTAAAGCAATATCAAACTTGGATATTTATAACTTGTGGAATATTTGTTTCAGCCCCTTTTTACTCGTTCATTTTTTATATTAAACCAATAAGCAAAGGCTTAAATTATAGTGATCGTTATATTTTACTTTTCTGTTTGCCACCAGGATTTATTGGAGCTTTATCTAGCGGATTTATTGGTTATTTGATTTCTAAAAATCAAAGAAAATGCAATTTGTCAAGAGAAACTGTAAATGAATCTCTTGATATTATAACTTATTTAAAGGATAAACATTTAAATCAGCTAGACTGTGGAAATGACTGTCTTACTAATTATCTTGAGTTCAATACAGTAGTAAACACAGGAAATGCAAAAATATTTGACAAATTTATTGCTTTAGCTATTATTAATATTATTGGATTCTTTTTAAGTATATTAACTGAAAACAATACTGTGAAATATTTACTTATTTGTCTTTTAGCTGGAACTACAGCACCAGAAGTTGTGCTACTTTTTTCATGGATTTGTTGCAACGTCCATACTCCAGTTAGCAGAGGAGCAATTATTGGAATAGTTTCTGGATTTGGCTCTTCTTTAGGTGCTATATTTTCCTCTTATGCATATTCTCATCAAAAATTTAATAAAAGATTTTTTTTTGGTCATGGAATGAATATTCTATTCCAGTTTTTTTTAATTGGATCAATTTATTTATTAAAACATTATTTTCTAAGACAAAATAAAAAATATGATAATAAACTAAATGGATCATTTTCCCTTTCTTGCTCTGGTTCAAGCACCATAAATATGAATACAGATATAACCTTGTTAAGGAAAAAAAGATATTTTTATTAACAAAGATAAGATTAAACATAATGCAGATTTTTTTAAAAAAAAAAAAATTCACTAAATAAATTGAACTGGATTTTTTTTTTTAAAAAAAAAAAAAAAATATTTTTTAATTGTACTTTTAAACTGTTATTTTTTTATGTATTAATAAATTTACAAAAAAATCAATTGAATAAATAAATATAGTAATTTTGAATGTTTCACATATAAAAATAAAATTTGCAAGCATTTCTAAACAAAATAATTTAAAACAAGCAACAGAGTTGGCTAGATCTATACAGTAAATCTAAAAGTAGGATATGAGTCACCTAAGTTTATTTTTTCTTCTGTGGGTAAACAGTATCTATAATCTCTTTCTCCTTTATTACGTTTGTCATTTTCGTAAATAATATAAATTAAAAATATAATTGTGAAAAAAAGTGAAAAAAATAACGAAATAGTAGCACAAACTTTTCCGCCAATAAAGGATGGTATATAGAAAGAGCGGAAAAGAATTCGCGAAAGTAAATATCCTAAAGATCCAGTACCAATTTGAAAACATATTCCAAATATCCGCTTCAGTCTTCCACTTAAATTCACTTGTAACCACATAACACTTCCTGCTAATCCTCCCAAACTTCCACCAACTACTGGAATAGTGCCAAAATATACCCACCAAGATAAAGATTTTGCAGGCGCAAATGAAATCCACCCTCCTAACGCAATAATATTACAAAGAAGTAAATTGACTCCATATTGGCCACGTCGCTGTATCATCCATGCAACAGCACAAGATATGAATGCTCCAAAGACCATTGGTGGAAACATTAATAGTCCTGCTATGTAAGAATCTTGGTCATATCCCAAATTTTTAATAACGTATGGTAAACATACTAAAATAGACTCTAAAGAATTACAGTAGCCAAAGTATATAAGCATACCTAAATAAATTTTTATATCACTAAGAATTAATATCAGAGATTGCTTATTTAATTTGTCCATAGCACAAGGCCCTCCTTTATGATTGCTTCGATGCTTCAAAAAAATTACACCTTGCTGCCCAATTGTGGCTAACAATCCTGGTGCTCCTGGTACGGTTAGTGCAGATACTATACCATATGCTCCTAAAAGCATGCCTTGTATTTTAAATATCCAACTCCATCCGGACTGATTTAATTTTGGACCAACTTTGTTTTCCCAATATAAAATCTCAGGTGAAGCTGCTTGCGTGAAAAAAGTAATAGCCTCTAATAAAAAAACACGTTTAAACATTTCAAATTCATTGTAAAATGAGTTAGCAAGCGTAATAGTAGCAGACATTGCTCCACTATCAACAACTCCTTTAACTGCAGACATTCCAAGCATTTGTTTTCTAGTCGATAAAAAGCTAATAATAATTTGAGATACTCCACTAAGCAAAGCAATTATAGATATAAAAGTTGCAGGATTAATACGATGCAATATAAAAGGATTTATAAAAAAAGATACAAATGAAAATAATAAATAGTATATTAATGACATTGATAAATCATCACTGGCTGTTTTAGGTGGCAAACAATAGTTATATAAATATTTATACCAGCTTGTATTGTTGTGTCCTAAATTCATCGCAAACAAAAACGCATTTAGGTAAAGCAAAAGAGTTGTATCTGCACGAAACGCTAACTGAGAATCTACTAGGTTATTGCTTAACCACGATGAAGGAAATCCCAAGTTATTTGTTTCATAACCTCCAGCGTTTGTATTTATTACTTGTGAAAATTCATTATCATTTGTCGGATCTAGAGGGTATGTATTATTAGTCGACGGAGAAGAGTCATTATTACTATAGTTTGTTGTGGCATTGTTTGGCGGAGAATTTACAATACTAGATGCTAAACCATCATTATTTGTTGCAGCTAATGTAGATGAAGCTAATGCTGTACTGGCAAAAAGAGAAGTTAAAAAACTTACTGCCCAAGTGCGAAAGCTTTTTGGAAGTAAGGAAGACCATTTAACACTAGTGTAATTGTTTTCCCAACTTATTTCACTACCTTCTTCTGCGTCTCTGTCATCTGGAAAATCTATTATCCATGTATCTGGAACAAATCCTGCACCTTTTAAATTTTTATGTCGTTTCGTTACCCTAGACATGGTTTTCTTTTTTTTTTTTTTTTTTTTTTTTTTTTTTTTTTTTTATTTTAACTAAGAAAAAGATCATAAGTAAAACATGTACTTTTTAAAACTAATACAGAAAAATGAAGCGTAACAGTCATTTAAAAAAAAAAAAAAAATTATAATATTGTGACTGCTTTTATTAAAATTATTTAAATATAATTATTTTTAAAGAATATTTAAATTCGATAAAGACAGTTTTATTTGCAAATTTGTTAAAAATAATTAACTAAAAAGACTTAAAGCTTATCTTTGTCTAAAATTTACTTAAAATATGACTAAAATATAGCCTTAAATTTGAATTTTTAAATTTTTGAAGTATTTATAAATGTTTACAATTTCAATTTTCTTTTTTTTTTTTTTTTTTTTTTTTGAGAAATTGAAAAATTGCTTTGCTTTTTAATAAACTTAATGAATTTAAAAAATTTTTTAGAATATTTTATTCATTTTATTTTTGTCTAATTTTTTACTTTTACTTTTTTTTATTTGTGTATTTTTATGCTTTTTAATATCTATTTATAAAGTTAGTTGCAGTTATTATTATTTTTTTTTTTTTTTGATTGGAAAAAACGCTTTCCTTGTATACTTGAATAACTCTAAAAAAAATATACTAACTTTAAAAATGAAAGCATTTTATACAAATTTAGCAATTAGTTTAAACTAATGATTTTTAAATCAAACAAACATTATAAGACTAGTTAATTATTCTAATATAATTTGTAAAGTATGTTTCATAAAAATTAAAAAGAAAAAAAAAATAAATTCTAAATTATGGCTATATTTTTTTTTTATGACAAATAAATTAATAATACTTTAAAAATAATCCTTTAACATATTAAGTATATTTAACTATGTATTAGACAAGGTACTACTTTGCAAAAAAAAATTAATATTTTTACTAATTAAACTTTTAAATCTCAAAATGCAGTTTTTAAAACATAAATGCTCTGAGAATTAAATAATATAAAAATTTAAGTATTTATATTAAAAGCTAATTTAAAAAATTGCGCTTTTGACTCGGCCTAATATTCCATATTTTGCATTTTCTGTTATTTTTTGTTCTTGATCTTTTTTATACTGCGAAGCTTCCCATTCTTTTTGGCGCGCAATTTGCTTTTCGATTTCTTCAATTAACATTTCTATTTTAGCATCTCGATCTGTAAATTTATTTGATCCTAATTTATTTTGCTCTTCTTGTAAAGCTATGATTTTTGCACTTTTTTCCGCAATGCTTTTAGCCGCTTTTTCAGCTATTGAGTTTCCAAACTTATTTGTAATAGATTTACTTATTCTTTCAGATATTAAATCAGCAAACACATTTCTTTCTGTATCTATTTCCGTTTTTTCGGCAAAGCTTACTATGGAATTTGGGGCTTCTAATAAGCTTTGATGAAAACTGGGATGTTTCGCTGAAGCTTGAACTGAACTACCCATAGCTGACGATACGGCGGACGAAATCATTTTTTTTAGTTCTTCTGAATTAACAGTTGCAACTTTTTTTTGTTTTTCAATATTTTCTTTTGCTTCAACTGCATTAACAGAAGCTGTATTTGCATTGCTGGCCGAGGATGCTGCTACTGCTACTCCATTTGTACCAAAACCGTGAAACCCGTCTCCACGCCAAGGTAAACATCCGCAGCAATGCCAAACACTTGAACCTACTGGATCATTAGTGCACATTTCACATACAGCAAGTATTGCATATGGGCAGCATGATCGAACACATCCTGTTGCATAATATTTACCATTCACTAATGAAGCTGTAGCGCATGTAGTACAAAAATCATTACAAGAAGGCCCTTCACAACATGGATTTTTAGGGCAACAAGAGCATTTATCTGATCCACAACATTCGGAACATGCATTATCATTACATCCACATCCACAATCACCACCACAACCTCCATAAAACGTGAAGTTCATTAGTTCTTCATTTTGAAAAGCTGATAAATCAACAGAGTATGGATCTAGACTTTCGTTTTCATCTATTAAAGAATTGTTTTCTATTAATGTAGATTCAAAAATTTCTGATGCTTGTGCAAAAAATTTTATACTTAAAAGTTCAACACCACCAACTATCCCAGCGGTAGTCACAATACCTGTTATGACCTCCATTAATTAATTTTTGCCTTTGATATTTAAAGTAAATTGTTTGTTCTCATTCACTTTTAAATTTAACACATTAAAGGCATTAAAGTTTATAATATAATTCAATATTATTCATATTTTATTGAAAGATCCATTTTTTAAAATACTATCATAAAATTATAGTTTTATTACTTTTAGTGGGGGGGTGGAGAGAGAGCTTATTAATGAGATAAATTGAAAAGGGTTTATATAA
Organism: Botryozyma mucatilis; assembly: GCA_030571375.1. Classification (NCBI taxonomy): domain Eukaryota; kingdom Fungi; phylum Ascomycota; class Trigonopsidomycetes; order Trigonopsidales; family Trigonopsidaceae; genus Botryozyma; species Botryozyma mucatilis. The sequence continues at coordinate 56,530 of JAJLXO010000165.1, read as the reverse complement.
AATTAATATTAGTATAAATTATTTAACTACAGGCCCTATTGTTTTTTAAAAAAAAAGTAAAAACCTAATTAATAATTATAAAGATGTTCTATCATTTAAAATACTTTTTTAGTAATAAATTACAAAAAGGAGGAAACTAAATATTTTGCTAGAACAAATTTTTAAAAAAAAAAAAATAATAAAAATATTAAATACACTTTTGCTAAAAATATAAAACATTTTTTATTAATTATTATTTTTTATTCGTAACACTATAGTATGTATATATAAAAAAAAAAGAAAAAATTTTCTATAAAAATATAATTTTTATTAAAAAAATATTTTAAATAAAATAAAAAAAATAATTATTTTTTGATTTTAATTTTTTTTGTGAAGTACTTTTATTGATTTTAAACTTTATATAAAAATATTGTGATAAGATAATAAATATATTTTCAAACTTAAACTTAAATTTTACTTGAATTTTGCACTAAATAGAGTTAAGTAGAGTTAAAATTTTTTTATCAAAAATCTAAAAAAACTATATTTTTATCCAAATTGTATTATATTTATTGAAGTACGATTATAAGTTGCGCGCTGAGTTTCCAAAATCTGTCAATATTCTTACTAATGTTTTACATAACAATACATTTTTGTACTCTCACTACACATGTAAATAAATAAATGGGGCAGAATAATCAATACTATAACTTTTATATTTTTAACAGAATAAATATAAAAAGTGATTTGATCATTTTAAAATAAAAGCTTAAATTAAAAATATTATTTAAGTGTCGTTTTATATAAATACTTATACATTGTCTTTTAAAATAAATTAACAAAATTATATAATAGTAATCCTACGTGAAAATAATTATAGTAGAATAATACATATTAAAAACTGTTTTAATCAGATGTAAAACTCAATATCATTAAATAAAGCTACTTATTTATTTAATTGATGAACTAAAAAAGTTTTTTAAAAAAATGTGACTTTTTTACTAAAGTATACATATAGCATATTAAAAACTAAATAAATTGAATAAAAAAAATAATAACTAATAAAACTTCAATTTAATAATAAAATAATATAAAATATTAATATAAAGTTTTTTTTTGAACAAAAATATTAGGGCCATAGTATATAAAGTATTTTTATATTTTATTTTTTAATTTTCCAATTTAGATTCCTCTTTTTCTTTTTTTTTTTTTTTTTTTAATTAAAAAACTACTTAAGTGTATATAACTATAAAAATTTAACACTTATTTGATATTGAATTCTTCCTTGTCCAAAAATTGAGTCACTCAAACATTTTTAATCCATTTAGTTTGTTATTATGCACTTCCGCAGAGAGCTCCAAAATTCTTTTAATTTTCTCGTATCCTCCTAGACTATTTTCTATTTCTAATTTTAAGTCTTTAATATTTTTTACCGCTAATTTCAAAAATTTATTCCAGTGCTCAGTTGAAATTTGAGTTGCATCAATTGAACGTTCCAAATGAGATTTTCTATGACGAGAAGATCTTCCTATTTGTGGTTCAGCAAGTGATGCTAACACAAAAGCAGGCCACCCACATTTTTCTTGTAGTTCAAAAACACGATCGCATTGTCTTACGCGTGCATTTACAACCGATTTTGTAACTTTAAATTCTTTAACCCATTGTTCACAAACTTGAGTTTGTAAACGACGTAATTCTTTCATTTCAATATCAATTGAGTTTGTGAAATTTTCATTTGTTTTTTCTACTTGAAAAGAATTTTCATTTTTATTTTTATTTTTTTCAATTTTTAAAATTTGACATTCATAATCAGTAAGAGCTATGCAAGTCCACCACCATTTCAACCATTGTTTGGTTCTAGAAATAATATCTACCTTTTTACCAGAAAGTTCAGCGCGGCTTTTAACTACACTAGAAATCCAATCTATATGATCAAGTTTTCTACAATCGCCTTGTAGACGTAGTTTTGCCAGATATTTTTTTCCTCCATTTAGCACTATTTCGTCAAAACTGATCACTTTTTGATCGAAAATTCTTGAATCATTTGATAATTTTGTACATGAAATAGGAGAATGAATGGCATTTATGATTTCTCTTAGTTGCACTTTTGTTGTCAATATTAGTTCTTCAAAAGCATTTTCTGCAGTAAATTTGTGATCAAATTTATTTTTCATAGCTTTGTGAATATTTAAATTTTGGTTGCCACATTCTTTTGATGGAAATTCAATTAATGTGCTTTTATAATTTCTCTTATTAAGAGTATTATAATTTTTTTGAATTTTATTATAATCGTTTCTTTTTTCAAAACATTTCAAACGTTCTTTAATAATTTTTTGTTCTGAATTTGTGACCAGTTTATCCTTAATTATTAAACTTTCAGTTTTATCCAAAAAAAAACCATTTTTACTTTTTGTATTCATTTTCTCTACTTCACAAATATTTTTTTTATTGTTTTGCTGAAAAGCAATAAACTTATTTGAGTTATAATAATCGTTAGACACATAAAAAAAAGCTGTATTAGCCTTCTTACAAAAATTTTCATTTGAGTCATTGGAAAATGAATTATTTGCAAATTGGTAGTTTCTGTTTCCTAAATTTGATGTTTGATTATTTTGCCATTCTTGAAAATGATTAGCTTCAGTTGTTATATTAGTATTAGAAATAGTATATTGAGACAATGGAAATTTTTCTGGATGAATTCCAATAGCTTTGAGTGATGGTAAAGTAGTTTTTTCAGTAGAAAATTCATCTTTTATATGATTAATAGGTCTGCTAACAAAATTTTTACAACCAAAATTCGGTAAAATGTAATTTGTACTATCTTGCTTTATAAATCCATTTGCTAAAGCTACTTCATTTGGATTTGTTATAGTTTTTTCATCACGAAAAGAAGAAAGTGTATGTTGGAAAATAGGCATAAAAGTATAAGTTATTTTACCATTATTACTTTCAAATGAGGGAAAACTATTGGAGTAATTAATTAGTTCTGAACCGTAACTTGCGGGAGGAGAAGTTATGTTTAACTTGATTTCTTTTTTCTCTACGCCATTCTTTAGTTGATTTTTGGAATTATACGGAACGTAGTACATTTTTTAATTTGACTTTAGTACTGAAATGTTTTAGTAAATAATAACAAAATACTTAACAGAGATTTTCTACTATATTTTTTCAAATGCATTTATACATTCATACATACATACACATATATATATATATATATATATATACATTCATATTTTTTTTTTGTCTTTAACTTAAATTTTATGCGTTTAGTGTTATGCTTCAAATTTCCACACATTTTTAAAATTAATTCACTATCTATAAAAAATATAATATAAATTATCAATTAAAATAATAAATTTTAAAGAAAAAAAGTTTTATTACCTAAAATATATATTTTTCCTTAAAATTATGTATAATGGGGGTACAATATTAAAAAAAATTAAAAAGTTTTACTTTTCGAAGTTTCACAGCAATATTTAACTATAGAATAATATATAGGCGCATTTATTCAGTATTTATTTAGTAAGAAAAAATTTAGAAATTTTTACTTGCTAATAAAATATTTATTTATCTAACTGCTTAAAGTTAAAAATACTAGATTTACTTATTTTAAATCTAAGAGCTATTAACAAAGTTCAAATAATAATTAAACATGATCGTTTAAAATTTTAGCAAGATTTAATAAATAAAATAAGAATAAAAATTGTTCCTATACTAATGAATTTAAAGGGTCTAAAATATAAACTAACTATGTTAGAAATTTTAAAAACATAATATTATTATTTATATTGCAAAAATAATCTTAGTTTAGTTTATGAATGAATTTAATTTTTTTAAGAAAACATTCTTTAAAAAAGTATTTGAGTTTATATTTTTTACATAAACTTTTAATTAAAAACTAATGGTAGAGTTTAATAAGTTAAATTAATATACGAGTAAATTTAAAATAATATATATTATTATTATATTGATAAATATATTACTATTAAAAATTTTTTGCAAGTAATAGAACTGCCAATCTAAATTACAAAAAATGCTTCTCTGTTTAGTATAATAATATTTTTTACTTTTTAATAAGATTTATAAAGAAATCATAGTTTAATAATAAAAAAATATAAAATTTTTTAAATTCCATAATGAATTTTTTATGAAAACAAGTCGTCTATTCTAAAAAAAAATTTATAAGCTTAAATATCATATAATAATATCCATATTGCTTTTTTATTAAATTTTTTATAAACGCTGCTGTATGTATTAATTTATAAAAAAATTTTCAAGAAAAATTAAAGCTTTTTAAAAACGTAAACAAGATAAATTAACTACTTTTTTACATTATTTTTATAATGAACGCGATATATTCATTTATTAGTTTAATACCTCAAATTCTAATATTTAATTGCTTTTTTTATATATATAAGCTTTAGATTACTGTTGATTTGCTATTAAACTTTTATATTTTAATATATTCATTTTTTTATATGCATACTTATATTACTATCTGTAAATTAATCTTGACACATTATAATTTTAATATACTTTCTATTTATTTATATAAGCTTCAATTTTTTTTATATTAACTAATGTAACAACTATATTATTTAATGCTCATTTTCCATTAATTCATAACCATATTTACTTTATTCTTTATGTATGTAGAAAGAAGCCTTTAATTGAATTTATAAATTAGGGATCAGATTTACATAAAGTAAAAAAAGTTGTTTTTAAAAATAAATACTCAATCCATTTTAATTCATGAATTTTATAAATGCTTTATCTAAATATAATTAGAATTAAACGAGTTTATTGTATGAAATAACCTTTTAAAATTTTTGTTTTATTGACTTTCATTGTAGTTCTTTTTTCAATTTGAAATTCTTTTGTTGCTTTATATATATAAATTAAAAACTTTTTAAATTATAATAAAGAATTAATAAAGTACTATAAACTTTTTAAATTATAATAAAGAATTAATAAAGTACTATAAACTTTTTTCTAAAAAGTAAATTAGGATTTTATTATAATTTACTATCAGAAATTAGTTAATATAATTTTTTTTTATAATTTTCTGTCTTAGAGATTCCTTTATAAAATTACAAACATATCCATATTTTTCTTTATATTTTCCTGAGTTTTTTGTTAATTTGTTAAGAATAAAAATTAAAATTAAAATAGATTAGAATTTTAATTTAAATTTTATAGTTTTGGCTGCTTTTAAGATATTATTTATTTGAATGCTATTTTTGAAAAGATCACTTAATTGTTTTAAAGTAAATATATATAAAATAGATTTATGTACGCTATATACTTATTAATTAAAATATATTTTTTTTAATTATAACAAATTGTGCTTTTGTAAAGTAAAATTTATTATTAAGTTGATTATTTTCATTAAACTAAAAAATAAAAATTTTTATACTTTTACTCTTATTTTTTTTTTAGAAATAAACTATAATATTAAAGTGAAAAATTTTGCTGAACAGCAAATAAATTTTGTTGTAACTTTTCGGTTTTCTATTTATTTATAACCAATTAATTTATTACATAGTTAACAAATGAGCTTTATTATAAATAATCATCTTTGAACAAAATAAACACAAAATTTCAATTGAACTTTCTGAATAAGATGAGAAAAACTAAAATAAGTTTATTGTGCTACAATATAGCGCTTTTTATATTTATTTTAAGAGTATCAATTTTGAGTGTTTATGGTCAGATTACTAATGAGCAAACTTATGATAACCTACAAAAAAAATCTATATCAAAGCCTATTTTTAATGGCTATAATAACAATTTAAATTATACAAAAAATAAAAAAATTCTTTTAAATAATAATAGCTTAGTGTGTAAAACAGAGTATAAAGACATTATCCAAAAGTTTAGTGACATAATAATGAAATATGAAAAAATATTTTCAAAATGTAGCCTTGACTCTTTAAACTTTACTACGAATTTAGACTCTGTTATATCACCAAAGATAAAAAAAACTTCTAATAACATCAAAGACTACTATACTAAATATAAAAATGATTTTTCTTCGTATGCTGTACAAAAAATGAACGAAACTGCTTCCATAGCTGAAAACATTAAAAATGTTGCACCTGAACTAAAAAAAATTGATAAATCAGACTTTTCCCTAAATTTAAAAAATAATTTTCGTTTAACTAATAAAAACATTCCACTTAATTTTGCAGCTTTAAATATAAATGACTCAATAAAAGATGTAAAAAATCAAGTCAAATATCCAAAAAAAATTACTAAAAAAATCAGTGCTTCAAATACTTTGAATACGATACTTGAACATAACTTGCTTCAAGAAAGAAATCTGCTTTTATTATTAATTAAGAAACTCAATAATATATTAATAATAAACGAAGCAGAGCCATTCTTAATTAATTATATGTATCAATCGCATGATTTAAACACAAGAAGAAATGACACTATATCTGAGTTGATATTTCAAAATTCAACTATAAACCATAAAAATTTAACTGATTTAAAAAATCTTTTAAACAAAACTAATCAAGAGATTAGATTTCTAAGATCTAGTTCAAGAAAAAATATAAACAAAGCAGAAAAAATTCATGATATTTATTTATTAAAAAAATTGATTGAGTCATTTACGAGCGCTTTAGAATCGGAAATAAAAAAAATTTCATTATCCACATCAAAATCGAATATTTCAGCTTCTAGGACAATAAAAACATTTACACAAACAGAAACTTTTACTAATACTCAAACTTCATTATCAATAATCAATCTGTCTAAATTTAAGAATAACATACCAACGACAAGTATAAAAGCAAATTTGTTAAGCAAAAATTCTGAGAACAATGGAAAGATATATTCAAAATCGAGCTCTCCGAAATATAGTGCTGATTCATTATTAAACTCTATGGGAAATAAAAATAGTTCAGAGCAAATCAGACCTGTTACAGCAAATGCTATCAAAGTTTCTAAAATAAACCAAACCAAACTTTCTTCTACAAAAACTTATTCAAATAAGTTTTCTCAGAAAACTCATAACACTAATGTTAATAAACATAACCACATCTCAAAAGTATTTGATACTTTGGACTTAAATTACATGAAAAATTCTAGTAAAACTGGGTCTTGTTCAAAATTTGTGAGTCCGTGCTTAGTATCAAATAAATACTCGCAAACTTTAAAACCACTTTTGACCCCTATATCTACATGTAGCAATTGTAAATCAACTGAAAATCAGATTATCAGTAAATGTCGTTCATCCACTATCAAAACTCAACTTCCAGTTAAAAAGTTCATCACACTTCCTACAATTGCAATAAAAAAGACATTGACCGATAAGAATATTATCCTTACATCTTGCACTTCCTCAAACTCTTGCTTAAATTCAGTTAATGATAACTATGAAAAAGATACAGCAATAAGTTCTATATTTACATCTAGTAATTCTAATTCTATGTCATTGACAACAGGAGGATTTTCTTCAAACAAAAAAACATTGAAAAGTACTATAAATGAAAGCGGTTGTAATAATATTGGAAATTCATTTCCAATATCTTCATCCTGTACTATTACAATATCATCAATTTCTACAACATCTGGATGTCCTTTTCAAAACGCACTTCCTAAAAGCTTACCTTGTCAGAAGAGCATTGAAAAAGATGACAAAAAAATTTTGTCTTTAAAAAAAAACCAATTTTTGAAAGCTACTAAATCATCTTATTCTAATGAAAAAGAAAAGCTAAGTATTATGAAATCTAATATGCAAAATATGATTGAAGAATCTAAAAAGCGAAAAAATAGTCCAGTTATGAAAACGACTAAGAAATTTGATCAATATAAGTCTGAATTTAATTGTCAGGATAACAAATGTAATTCTCCTATCTCAAATGTATCTCCAATTCAGTTTTCTTCTTCAAACAAATTAATAATAAATTCTTCTTTTTTATATGCGATTTCATTATTTTTTGGAATCATTTGGTCTTTAAATTGATTTTTTTTTTAAATAAAAAAAAAAAGAATTAATATAGAGATCTTAAATTTTTTTATTTTTGCAAGTTTTAATGAGAATGATTCCAAAATCTAAATATTAAAGTTTTTAATTAAATAGATGTTATTTTAGAATGTTTTTATCTAATGAAAATTTATTACAAATAGTAAATTTTAACAACAAAATATATTTAAATTTGATTTTGTTAAAAAAATTTATCACAATTATTATTAAATCTTAAAACTAATAACATATTAATTAAGTTTAATACTTTGTTCGCATTGATTATCTAAATGAAAAATTTATAAATTATTTATTTTATATGCTTCAAATTGAAATTTAGAAAATAAATTACTAATTTTAAACAGTCATTAAGTATCATAATCTACTTAAAGTTTGCGGATTAAAATAAATATATGGAAATAATTATTTACTAAATTTTCAAGTTTTTTTTTTTTTTTTTTTTTTCTCAGTTTATCTTAAAACGAAACCAGAAAGAAAGAAATTAAATGAGCTAAATAAACAACATATAAATTTTACTTTTTGCTTTTTTAAAAAATAATAAAGCTTTTGTTTAGATAGATTAATATTATTTATATGACACTTGTTTTTCATATTTATTTTATTAATAAAAATATTAAGTGAATATGAAGATAAAAAAGCAACAATGTAAGTCTCATAAAACTGAAAAACTAATCATAAGTAGTAATGGTCTATGATTTTAAACTTTGAGCAAAATTTTGCATTTTGAAAATATATTTAACTTAATTTTATTAAAGTATCTAGTTTCTTGCGTATTAGAAAAAAAATATTATTTCCAAGAGTATATTTACTGTACTGTTTCATTTTTGAAATGAGATGTTCCATAATAATATAATAACATTGTCTTCTCAGTAATAGAAACGAGTATTGTATATGTTTAAATAACTTGCTGCATACCTATTTAAGTAAATCTACTTCAGTAGAAGTCCTGCAATTAAAATACAGTATACACCATACATTTGTTAATTAATAAAAAGTGATTTTTTATGTCGTGAATATAAAATGATTGTCTGAAATGCATACGATGCGCAAAGTCAAAAAAAAAGCAACCCAGCTGTGTAATAAATAAATACTCATATATTATTATTATTATTATTATTCTCGTTTTTGTTGTTTTTACACTTTATTAAATATAAATAATAATAAAAAATATGAATTTATTGCATCTTTTTTTATGTCTTTATTTGATATGGATTAATAAATAGTTTCTTTTTAGTCTTAAAAAAAGATTTTATAAGATCAATTTCAAAGCAAACGTTTATTTGTTTATCTATAATTTAATTTCACACACTTAAAATAATTATAAGATATAAGATAAAACTAATAATCATATATTCTTCTTTTTGAATGGCAAAAATATATTGAAAGCCAACTTAGTATTACAGAAACAGAATCGAATTAATGTAAAACATGGATAATATAATGTGACTATAATTTATTAAACTAGATCAAAAAATAAGTTTATAAATAGAAAACATAATCAATAATCAATTAAAAATATAATTAATTAAATATCTCTTTCTGCTATTTAAAATAATTGCACACCTACCAGATTTCAATTTAATTTTTTTTTCGAATATGATATCCTAAATTTGTCAAAATATTAAATTTAACAAAGTAAAAGTAAAATTTAGTATATTAATTCGTGAAAAAAATAAAAACATTTGGCAAAATTTTAAAATGTTAGATTATATCAGGTATGGATACTTAACTAAATAAACAAATAAGGAAAAAAAAAAGTTTTCAATTATAAATAATAAATACAATTCAAAACTCATTAAAGTTGATTAATTTTTTTTTAAAAAAAATTTCTTTAAAATAATATCTACAACTCTATCTGCAATGATACTATTTGCTTACAATATAGTAGTTAAAATTAAGATTTTTTTTCTGAAGCAAATTTAGTTTCCTTCGAATTCTTAATATCAAATGTCTTAGATTTGATTGTGTCACCAGTGGAAGAATCTTTGACAAGCTTATTTTTAAATTTCGTAGTTTTTATTTCTGTATTTTTCTTATAATTACTACCAGCTTTATTTATCGAAGCTACCCTTTTATCCTTAGTGCCAACTTCTAAACTAGAATTAAAATTCAAATTCCCTAAATCCTTGGCTAGATCATTAATGCTATCAGTAGAAATTTTTTCAACTTGTTTTGTTTGTCTTGTACGAGGACTTGTTAAATTTTTTGCTGAGCCATAAGACTTATTTGAAGATAAATAATTCTCTATAAACGCCAATTTCGGACCTGATTTCCTAGGTTTTGGGGCTGAGTCATCCGAATTGGAAACATTATGATTGTCGAACCTTCTCTGTGGAATAACATACTTTTGCACTTGGTCAGGTGGAATATACCCTGGTTTTACTTTATACTTAGGACGAGTCGATCCATCTTCACGTATGAGTTTAGATTTCTCAGAAATTTTATCGGAACAAACTGCTTTCTCATTTCGTTTTATATCATCAGGATAATCCATAAGAAGTACCGAATTTATTTCAAAACGAAACAACAAATAAATGGTGTTTTAAGAAATTATTAAATACAATTTGTTGTTTCCATGACGATTTATAAAAAGATTTATATACTTACTACTTATTATGCGATAAAATACTTTGGCGCTTATATTATATACGAACTTAATATTGTTACTTTAGAATTATTAGAGATTTCATTAAATACTATTAGTGAGATATTTTTATTTTAATTGTTGATTTTTGTTTTTAAAGTTTAATATTTTATATTGCAGAAAAAAAAAAAAATACAGATATTATTCTCTTGTAAATTACTCGTTTTATTAGAGAAAAAGGATTATTGTTTTAGGTTTCCAAGATAATTGCAATACGATGTATTACAATCAATCTACTCATTTTCATTATTAAATCAACTAGGTAGAAAATAAAGTTAATTTTATAAAATAAAATATTTCTCTACTTATTTAAGTACTTAAATACAATAAAAAAAAACATAGTATACAAAAAATATTATATTAAATATAGTATAAACTATTGATGGGAATGAAATTAACTCTAAAATAAGAAAAGTAGGATGTGGGGTTAAAAGGGATTATAAAACAATAGAGCAACGAAAAAAAAAAAAAAAAAAAATAGCAGTTAAACTCAAGCGCAATAAGCAGGCAATAATTAAAATATGCAATTTTTTCAACTTGTACGGATAGGCTTCCACATAAAAAAAAAATATTTGTCGCTATTGTTAATAATAGGTTAGCCAGGGAACTTTTTTTTTTTTCTATAAAGAAAAAACAAAAAATCCTTTGATAAACTTTAAAAAAAATTACTCGTGAAAATAAATATGATTAACAAATTGATAATTATTTATCATAAATAGTTTAAAAATATGATTTTAAAGTAAATAGCTATGTAGGCAAAATAAGTATTTCATATATAAATATATGAATAATTAAAGACTTTATAGTCCACATAATTGCATACTATTACAGTTAAATATAAACAATCAATATTATATTAAATAATAGAGAGATGAATACACTTTCCGCATAAATACTTATATATATACATTAACAATTTTAGTGTGAAATATAAGAACTCAATATTTATATAAATTTGTTAGAATTGTAGATTATTTTGTATTTATGAATAGAGAAAGAACTTAATTTGTAGATTTCAGTAAATTCAATATAAACAATTTCATACAAATGAATCATTGATGCTAATTATAATGTAAATGATAATGATTATGAATTAACTTGGTATTAGATTAGTACTGAATACAAAGAGTGTAAGAAATTAAGATAACGTAAATAGAAATAAATAAAAATAAAAAAAAAATAAATTATTTTAAAGTTTTTTTTTTTTTTTTTTTTTCTTTTTTTGAATTCTCATCGCTAAGAAACTCAGTAATTTTTATTGTCGAATTTCATAATTAAAAATATACAACTAGTAAAATATTAGTAAATTATTTAAAAAATATTTAGACAAATATTTTCAAGGGTCCAATCAACATTTTAAAAATAAAGAGTATTGCGCATTGTTTTTATCAGATTATCTTGAAGATTAACAGTAAAGCGGGTTTATTAATTTTTTAAATTATTAAAACTTTTTTAAATACTGGTTGTTTAAAATACCTCTCATCTAGATGAAGATTCACAGAATACGGCAAAAGTCCATTAAGACTTTAACTATTTTTATATTAGTACTAGTCGTTATATTACTATGGCCTTCAGATCAAAAGAATATAGTACCAAAAAAAGTAAGAGGATTAAATATTAATAATCCGCTTGAGCGCACAGCACGAGCAAAGGAAATTCTTAAACAAAAACGAGATTTTGAAATATTTCATGGTACGTCACAAAAATATAACCCCTTAACAGGAAATGTAAAAGTTGATGAATCTACAAAAACACGGAATCGTATGATTATCAGCACTTTGTCAAAAAGTCCTTCTAAAAAATTTAACTTCAGCAAATTTTGGTTTTCAGGTTATGAACAACTTACTTTTTATGCAGAATTGTCATGGGAAACTTTATTAAAATATAAATATGTATTTATTAGTTCTGATCCTATAATTAAAAATCTCCAGAAAAAATCTAATTCAAATGCACAAGAAAACACAAAGAATGAAGAGAAACCTATTTTATTTGATTATATCCAGAAAGATATTAATCTTGCTAATATTGAAAAATCAAGAGAATCTAAACCAGGTTTGGACTTATACTTTGAACAAGATAAAGTTCGTTTGCAACCAGATGTTGCTTATTTTTCTGACGAAGAAAAGGAACATTTTTTGAATAAAGAACGTAATATCTTGAAAGATGTGACGCCAAATACTTTTAAAAAGCGTCGTCTGGTAGATGGTTTTGGAAACTTAATTTCTGATCCTCATCCTAAGGGAAATGAAATAGTATTAGTTTCTGTTATATTAGAAGATGATTCTGAAAAAACTTCTCACTATGGAAAAATCTATAATTTTTTTGAAAAAATTAAAACTAATCGAGATGAATATTGTGTACTTCATCAGTATACTCATATGTTTATTAATATGACTGGAAATAAACCGTCAGAAGGATATCCAGATGAATGGTATAAAATAGAAGCAATAGTTAAAGCTATGGAGTTACATCCTGAAGCAGAATGGATTTGGTATTTAGATCCAAGTGCCATAATAATGAATCCAGATGTTGATCTCGCTTCGTGGGTTTTACATCCATCTGCGTTAGCCAAACGTATTACGTATGGTAAAAGGCTGCGTAATTTAAAAGGAGGTTATACTAGTGTGGCTACCCCTGATTTGCAGGAGGGAATAAAAGAAGATTCAATAGATTTTATAATATCTCAAGATGATGCCGGAATATCACTTGGTTCATATTTTATTCGAAACACTAAGTTTTCAAAGCTTTTTTTTGATTTAATTCCTGTCGTTTATCAAGGAATGAAAAATGCTCGTTTAGAGGAACTTTATTTGCATTTATTTACAAATCATAATATAATTTTATCAAGGGCTGCTTTTGTTACACAAAGAGTAATGAATTCTTACCCACTTGGAGATGAGATGTCGAAATATAATTTTGACGATTTGGCTGTTTATTTATCTGATTGTTGGAAGAAAGATTCTTGTGTAGCACATTTCCAAAGATTGTGGAGAGAAAGGAAGCCAGCTATTTTAAGTGGGTTATAAAATGATTTGCATTTAATTTCTACATTGGAAAGAGGATATAAAGGTTTGCATTTGGTGTGTATATGGAAAATGGATGTAAAAGGTTTACATTTAATTTTTATATTGGGAAATGGAAGAGATGGCTATAAAGACATTATTTGAAATTTAATGAATTGAAAAGAATTAATAAAATAAAAAAACAACTAGCCCATGGGGGAGGGTGAAAAAACAGGGACATGATATATGTATAAAGTAAAATGAAAAAAAATAAAATAAAAATAAAAATAAAAATAAAAGTGTATATAAAATACGCATTTCTAAATCATATTAGATCAAAAATGTATTTTATTTTGGTTTTATTAACAAACCTGTTTGCAAGTATTTTTTTTTTTTTTTTTTTCAATTGATTTATAATGAAATCAGAATATTCTTTGCATCATATTGTATTCATATATTCTATTCATTAGACGGCTTTATTTATAAATTGAACAGAAATTGCATAATAATTACATTAGATTGATGATATACCCATGTAATAATTAACTTGATTAATTTACTAGCTATCAATTGTTTACTATGCAATAATAAAAATTCCTTTGGGTTTAGAAATTATATTGTATTCAAGATTATTTGTACTCTGTTTGATTTATGTATTATATTTATTACTAGTACAAATTTACAAATTCTATGATATTGGAATAAAAATCATTATTGTATACTTTAAAAGATACAAAACTATACAAAGGTTAATATATACTTTTACTTTTTTTACTAAATTACTATATATTTCTATAAGTGCTACTAAAAACATATATGGATAGTACTAAATGAATGTTGAATGCACACCTCTGTTAAATAAAGCTCATAAACAAAATGTAAATGAATTCATTGTATATGTTTATTATATACAATATAATAATACCCTTATCTTTATTTTCTTAATAATTTAACAAATATAAAAAATGTGATATTGCCAACCCTCTTCAAATTGTTAAATTGATGATTTATAATTATAGATACGTTGTCATGAAAACAACATAATAAAAAAAGGAATAACTGTCCTTCTACTAAAAAATATAAAACTTATTTTTCCTAATTAAGAAATAAAAATGCAACCTAGGTGGGAAAATACAAATTTAGAATATAATTATAATACAATATAAAAAAACATTAGACAATAAAAAAAAGAAAAATAATATTAATAATAATAAAAAAAAAAAATAAACCTTTAAATTTAGTGAAATTATTTAAATTTAAAAATTTAGTAATTTATTAAGTTGACCGTAAGTTCTAAATACTTTTTTTTTTTCTTCATTTATTTTTTTTTCTTTTTTTTAGTTTTTTTTTTTTTTTTTTTTTTTTTTTTTTTTTTTTTTTTTTTTTTTTTTTTTTTTTTTTTTTATTATTATCTTTATATCACTTAAAACAACCTAACAAATCTAGAAATCTTAAAAAAATCGTTCCTATTGGGACGAGAATATTATAAACCATGAAAGATCCTGATAATAATACAGTTGATAATTCAAAAAATAAAAAAACTGACATTAATGACTCAGATGATGTTGATAATTCACATTTATTGCCACTGCTGAATTCAAAAGGTGACTCAAACGAGAATAAATTAAACTCAAGACGCGAAGAAAATCAAGAGGAAAATGATAATGAAGAAACAGAATTATATCCAAATTCTGTTTCTCAGTTTGATCGGTCTGTCTTGGAGGATTTTGACGATGTAGAATCACTTATAAAACCAAAAGGAAAATTACAACAATCTAATAAAAATGATAAAAGTTGGTTTAAAAATAAAAATACTAATAGTAAAAATAGCGATAATACTAAGAATAATAATCATAATATTGAAAATGTTGGATTAGAAAATCGAAATCGTCCTTTGTCTGGATCTGATGATAATTCTAGTAAATCTTTCTCTAATATTTCAAATAAAAATAATAAAAAAGATTTTTTAAAGCCAATGAAAAAAAAACTCCTCAGATTCGTAGGTGAAAAAGATGAAGATCGAGGAAAATATTCTTTAGCTCATGGAGGTAGTCAAAAATTACGTACATTAGATCGTTCTGGATATGAACTGAACTCCAATGGGTCCAGAAGATTTTATAATAACTCTAGATATTCTTCTGATTCAAATTATAATCCTTTGGCGTATGAAGATGATGATGAAGATGAGGAAGATATTGTGGTTGACGCGGATTTTCTTTTTAAACGAGCTCGTGCTCGTCAGAGAAGGGCTGATTGTTTAAGAATGTGTATCACCATACTTGTTTTAATAGGAACTTTAATTGTTTTCTATGGCGTTTTAAAATACTTGGGTTTTTATCCTTCCAACCCACCTCCATCACCTCCACCACCTCCTCCTGCTGATCAAAGTTTACTTTATTCATCTACTTTTACTTTATTACCTACTGCAAGCCAAACTATTTCTTTTACCTCCTCTGCAAATCCTACTGAATCCCCTAACAATGACAATGAAAATAATAACAATCACAAATATAATTACGTATCTGATATGGACAACGTTCTTTTAGAAGATGTTTCGACTGTTTTACTTAATAATGGGACTCATGATTTTAAACCATCCACCATATTTGTCTCTTTAGATGGTTTTCATCCTAGATATCTGTCAGAAAAATATACTCCGAATCTTATGAAACTTGCTAATAATGGTATCACTACTCCATACATGAAACCATCTTTTCCTTCACTTACTTTCCCAAATCATTATACTTTGGTCACTGGTTTATATCCCTCTGTTCATGGGATAGTTGCTAATAAATTTTATGACCCATCAGGTCCGGGAGAGTTTTCTCGCGCAGGTCAAGTTTCTAACATAGAATGGTGGGGTGGTGAACCTTTATGGGTCACTGCTGAATTAAATAATGTTACAACTGCTGTCCATATGTGGCCTGGGTCTGAGGCTGATTGGCCAGAACATGCTGGAAAACCTACCATTGTTGACAAATTTAATAAAACTGAGCCACTTGATTTTAAAGTAAATCGAATCTCTTCTTATTTGGATGAAGGCGATATAAACGTTCGTCCTCAATTAATGCTATTTTATGTTCCTACAATTGATACCCTCGGTCATGCATATGGAGTTCATGGTCCTGAAATTGCCAACGGTCTTGTTGAAGTTGATGATATGATAGGTTCTTTAATAGATCATATAGATGCAAGAAATCTTAGCAAAATTGTTAATATTGTGGTTGTTTCAGATCATGGAATGGCTCCCACTTCTAATGATCGATTGTTTTATTTAGATGAAATGATTGACATGGATATATTAGAACATTGGGATGGATGGCCTCTCGTTGGACTAAGACTAAATGACTCTTCTAGTCAGGATGGAGGATTAGAGAAAACTTATAAGGATCTCTTAGCAATTCGTCAAAGTTATGACAAGGATCCTAATAATCCAGCATCATTTAACGTTTATTATCGTGAAGAAATGCCAGAAGAATACCATTTTGGTAATCCTCCGGCAAACACCTTACATGCCCAAAATAGAATCGCTCCATTATGGATAGTTCCGGATGCTGGATGGGTTTTTACAACTCATGCTGAAATGTCCAAAATGAATAATGACTATCATCCTAGAGGATTACATGGCTTTAATAATTCTGATCCATTGATGAGAAGTTTGTTTATTGGTTATGGTCCATATTTCAACTCTGAACTTTTAGACGATAATTCAAATAACTCTGCTAACGTTGGTATGGTACAACCATTTGAAAATGTGGAAATGTATGGAATTATTTGTCGTTCTTTGGGATTAGTTCCTGCGGCAAATAATGGATCAGATTCTGAAATTAGTAATGTAAAGTACATTGATCTTGATCCTGCTTTAAAACTGATAGATAGTGACTGGAAAGATTTAGCTACATATCCCCCATTTATAGGTCACCCAAATGAAATTATTGAAAACCCAGAAAAAGAATCAGAAGATAAAGATGAAGATGAAAACTTGGGATCTAATAGTACTGATAATAATGACGAAAATGAAAATGATAATAGCATAGAAAAGCTAACAAGTTCGTGGGTATCATGGGTTAATGAAAAAATTAAAAAAATTAAGAAAGTAATAAAAGATAGTGCTGCTAAGATTTTAAATGGTAAAACTAAAGACAATGACGATTAAACTCCTTGAGATAATTATATTTTTCAAATTATTTGCCAGAATATAACTATTTTTTTTTTTTTTTTT
>JAJLXO010000165.1:0-38584 GCA_030571375.1 Botryozyma mucatilis | reverse complement strand
TGGCATTTAAATCATTTGCAATTTTACAATAGGTTTTATGGATTACATTATGTTTAATTCGTTTTTTTTTATTATTATTTGCCATTTTTATTAGTTATGTCTTTTTTTTGTGATTTTTCTTTTTTGAGTTTTGAATTTCATTTATTAGCATTATAGAGATTCTTTGTTTGTTTTCGTCTGTATTTAAATTATTGACTTTATTTTATTTCATAATCAGTAGCTAGTTATTTTATGCGATCGATACTTATATATTCAATTTCATAATTTTACTATCCAGAATTAGTGTCATTCGTATTTTATTCAAAACTGAGTCATTATATGCAAGCAAACTACTAGAAAAACAAGATGGTAAAATATAACATGGTAACTAAACAACAAACAAAAAGTAAAAATTAAAAATAAGTAAAAGTAAACGATGGTGATAATTTTCATTATGAAAGCCTATAGTTTTGGCTGATTTGTGTTTGTACTAGCCATCCAACCAAACTTGAGTTCTTTTTCCTCCCCTGTTTCGATTAAAACGTTTAATACGGCAACTTTATTTTTATTCCATGCAAGATCAATAGCTTGCTTGGAAGCAGATACTAATTCATTTTCAGTTCTGACTAAGAAACCATGTGCACCCAAACCATTTGCAACAATATCGTATCTAGTTTCAAAGCCAAGAGCAGTAGAAGGAAGAGGGGTATTTAAAGAGCCATCGTAAAGCTTTGAACCACCTTTAGCACCATGATAAACACCATTGTTATTCATTATAACAACTATTAATCCTAAACCATATCGCGAGGCAGTTTCTAATTCCATTCCAGAAAAACCAAAGGCTGAGTCACCTTCTAAAGCTATAGGTAAAAATTTACTTTTATTATTGTCATTATTATTTTCGTCATGTATACTGGCAGCAGCAATTGCATAACCCAATCCAATACCCATTGTAGCATTAGTACCAGCATCCAATCTTTGACGAGGAAGTTCGAAATCAAAAGAAGACCTAGCAACATCCATAGTATTTGCGCCTTCAGAAACGTATATTAATTTATTTAATTTTCCTGGAACGGAATTTTCCAATTCATTTCTTAGTAAAGCGTATACTCTTTGATAGGATAAGCGAGATTTTCCAATTATTTTATTAGTTTCTTTATCAATCAATACATTTATAGGAGTGTTTGCTTTTATCTTAGCAGATGCTTCATTTTTTTGCAATGAATTCACTACTTGCGCAGGTATAGGAGGAGCCTTCCATGGAGATTTTATTAATTGGTTATTTATTTGTTCGATAACTTTTTGCGCATCACCTTGTATTCCTAAAACAGGAGAAGCATGATTATTGCCTAATTCTTCAGCAGATGTGTCGATTAAGATAAATTTTCTTTGCGGGTTTCCCCATTTGGGACTATCACCAAAATGTAAAATCCAATTTAATCTTGCTCCAACTATGAGAATCAAATCAGAATATTTTAAAGCAGCCGAACGAGCGGCAGATAAATTTTGTGGCCAAGAATCAGGTACAACACCTTTTCCCATTGGGGTTGGAAGAAAATGAATATTAGTATTTTTAACAAAAAATTTTAAATTTGATTCAGCCTTTGAATAAGCAGCACCTTTACCAATTATTAATAATGGGAAAGAAGCTTTTGATAATAAATGTATAATATTATTTATTCTGTCTGGATCACCTAAAGTTCTTGGAGGTTCTAATGATTTATTTGTAGAGTAATTATTTAAATATAAATAATTTTTAAAAACATTATCAAAAGTAAGATTATAAAATTGATAAATTTTATCTTTTTTATTAAAATTTGATTGAATTAAATCAGCTGGTAAATCAATATAGGTAGCGCCTGGTTTTCCAAAATAAGAAACTCTATAAGCTTGTTCGAATATTCTTGGTAATTCAATTAAATTATTTGGTTTTGAAGCAAATTTAACGTAAGGACGTAAAAGACTAATTTGGTCTAATTCTTGAAAAGCACCTCGATTAACCAAAGAAGATTCTGAAGAACCAGCTAAAATTAATAATGGCCAGTTATTTACTCTTGAATTTTCTAAACCAGCCATAGCATTTATTACTCCAGGACCACCTACAACTAGTAGAACACCAGGTTTTTGTGTCAAATATCCATATACTGATGCTGCGTAAGAAGCAGCTTGTTCATTTCTAAATCCTATAAATTTTATACCATTTGATATAATTGCATCTGCTATTTCAATAACTGGTATTCCAACTATACCAAAGACTACTTTTACGTCTAATTTTTTTAGTATATTTGAAATAATCTCGGCACCACCAATTTTTTCGTTAGCATTCATGATTTTATATTTTTTATTGAATATAATTTTTTTAAGAAACTTTCTTGGTTTAAAAATGAAAAAAAAAAAAATAAAAAAATAAAAAAAAGCAACTTTTGGTCTGTTTAAATAATAATCTTTTAATGCCCACCAGCTGAAAAGGTTATAGCTAATTTTTAAAAATGTGGAGAAAAATTACGATCCGATCATCGGATCGTAATCCGATAATTAGTTATTAAAAATAAGTTAATAAATTAGCGATTTTGTATTTGATTAAAATAGATGCACTAATCACGTGCTCTATAAATAATTAATTTGTTTTAAAATAAAAAATAAAAAAAATAAAAACCCTAATTATTGGAGATTAACCCTTTTCCTTAGATGGAGAATAAAGAAAGTTTCCCCATAGTGAGAGAAAGTGAATTTATTTAAAGGATTAAATAATTAGGGATGGATACAAATAGATATTATATGTGTTTATATAATATGTGTTGGTAATAAAATAAAATGTAGTAAACAAAAAAAAGCATTTAAAGTTTGCATTTAATAAGAAACATTAATACATTTAAGAAATTATGTAAATATAATAGATTAATAAGTAATGAATATTAGTAGAGTAAATAGAGTAAATTAGATATGTAAAGTAAATAATCATACCGCATGAGTCCAAACAATATGTGCTCCAAAGTGATAAATTAAATCGCCAACCTCATCTACATCCTTGTTCAATACAGACTCATCCACTATCTTTTCAATTTGATTTCTTAATTTATTCTTCTGAATCTCTGGAAGAGCAGTTACATAAGATCTTGATTTCCAATAAGGCCAAATATGAGTTCGTGAAACACTAGTTTTCCATAAAAATTTCTTTTCATGAATAGGAAGTTTAAATAATTTTGCAGCATTTGAATCAGAGAATATTTTATCCCATGTATTATGACGATATTGTGGTACATCTAAATCATATTTCCATACTAAATTTACAACTTGTTCTTGCCAATTACCATGAGTATTATCTAAATCTTCAAAATTCCAAATTAATCCTAAACCACCTTCTGGTTTTAAAACTCTATGAATTTCATTTAAAGATTCTATATTAGAAAACCAATGAAATGCTTGAGCAATGAAAACTGCGTCAAATGTATTATCTTTATAAGGAATTTTATAAGATGATCCTAATTGAGTTTCGATTCCAGGTAAATTTTCTTTTAATGTTGAAAGCATACCAGGAGATGGTTCAACTGCTTTTACATTAAAACCTTTTAAATTTAATAGTCTAGTAAATTTTCCTGTTCCAGCAGCTAAATCAAGTACTATTGGTTTTCTACCTTCTGGAAGATCAAGTTTTTTAATAAGACAATCTACTGCTTCTGCTCTAAAAGAAGGTCTAACTGAATCATATAATTTATGATTTTCTGTGAATGAAACTTGTGATATTTCATTCACTTTTTTTGTGTCAGTATTTTCATTTGAAAATAATTCTGACATTTTGAATGTAAATCACAAGAGATTTTATTTGTGTTATTGATATTATTATTTGTTTTTTATTATTTACTGATTAAATGTTATTTGTCTACTCAGTATCATGCTGTTAAATATATTTAAAATTAAAATTATAATTATAATTTAAAATTTAAAATTTAAAATTTATTACTTTTTATTTATTAATTTACTTATTATTTATTAACTGCTTGATATCTACAATTTTTATTTCTTTGTTGTTTACTACTTGACAATTCGTTCTTGTGGCTTGACTGTATAATTTAATGACGTATTTATCTATCTACGATAAGTTTATAATAAATGTATATAAAATGAACGAGTTGGTATTCAAAAAAGCGTAATTAAATATTACTATTAATATTAAATAAAAACATAAATACGTACAAACATACTTCTACTTCTACATAAATAAACAAAACGCTTCAGTTTATGATCGTTTATATTAAGTTATATTTTTTTATTTTTTATTTTTTATTTTTTTAGCTATTTTTAACTGCATTTTGTTATTAATAATACAAAGAAACGAATTTATCCGCAGATAACTATTTTACCCTCTTATTTACGTCATAGATGCTGACTCAAGACGTTCAGCTCTTAAATATGATAATATAATACAATAGTATATAAAAATTTAATATAAAATACATATAAAACAAAACAATTCATAATACTATTAAACTGTTTTTCACTTGTGCAATTTTTAAATTTAATTATTTTTATTGTTAAAATTTTTATCTTTGTGCTAAAATAAATTCGTCCCTAATATACTTTTATAAAATATTTAATACTTCATTCTAATTTAAACTACATTTTATTGTAATTTTAAAAATTCTAATTAATTAACTATTTAATATATTATTAAATTTAATTATTTTAATTTTTTTTAAAAACACAATCAATTTCAATGTCTTGTATATTCAGTTTCATACTTCGTTTTACTTACTAGTTACCATTTATTATATATATAGTAGTATATTTTTATATAGTGTAATAAATTTATTATGTATGTATATGATTAAAAAATAAACAAATTAATGCACATTATGTACACAAACATATATATACACATTAATTAGCTTTATATTTCTTTAATTCCATATGCTAATTATTTTGTAGACTGTAATTCTTCAATTTACTATATAAAGAAACTTGACCCTTATAGATTTTAATCGTATTACCCTATCAGGATACAATTTGGTGAACTAAGGTAAAGAGGACCTTATTAAAATGCTCATATTTGCTTGAAATTTCTTTTTTTTTTTTTTAAAAAAAAAAAAAAAAAAAAAAAAAAAAAAAAACTATCACTAATATGAAAGAAAATGATATTACTTCCCATTTAAAAATTTATGATCCTGTATTGGAAAAATATAATTTGTATGGAACTGAAATTAAACCAGGATATGTATTTAAGGCCCTAACTGAGGAAGATAATTCTTCAAAATCAATAAAATTATTTTTTAATATTGTTTATCCAAATAATGTTAGAGTATGGCCAATAAGTGTGTATGGTTTGATATGTTTTTTTTTTTTTTTTTTTTTTTTTTTTTTTTTTTTTTTTTTTTTTAACCATCAGATCCTGTAAAAAACTCCGCTGTAGACCTTTTAAATCAATTTTCATTTCGTCGTGTGATGGAAAATCCTGAATTGGTTCAGGATTTTTGGGACACTCCATTAGGTTTAGTTGGATTTTCTGCAGAAAAACCAGATAAAGATCAGAGTATGTGATTGATTTAACATAGATATTTGTTATTAAACATTGCATATTTACTAATATTTACTATTCCCATTTATACAGAAGGTAATCCTTGTTTGGTTTTTGATGCTGTTGTGGATCAAAGAATGGTATTTGAAACTATCTATAATAAGGATTTAAGAGTATTTTTAGTACATAAAATTATACTGGATTTTATTGCTACGCATACGTTATCTATAAATATTGGTATGTTTATTTACCTCTAGTGTTATATTATTTACATTTTTAATATTATGTACTACATTATACACATTACTCACGTTCAGAATCAACTTCTTTCCCCAAAATAATCTACAAAGGAGAAAATAATGGAATTACAAAAAAATATTCAAAGTATTCAAAACCTTTTGTGGAAAAATGTGAAAAAAACAATATTAAATCTTCAAATTATTTAGAAATAAATTCTAACCCCAATGAATCTAATACCAGCAATGACTTTATTTCACTAACGAAACTATCTATTAAAAATGAAAACAACACTAATATAAAAAAAAACCCTTTAATACAGGAATCAAATATAAAATCTCTAATTAAGGAAATAAAATCAGAATCACAAAATCTAGATAATGAATCATTACCATTTGTTGATAATAATTCAAATTCAAACCTAGCTATGGCTTACATTTCATCATTTAAAGAAATTGAAAATGACTCCAGCAACCCTAACATTTCTTTATTTAAGGTTGAAATATCTATACCAAACGGATTTTCAAATAAGGATACATGGATTCGTTTTCATTCGAATGGAATTATTATACAGGCTCCTGAATTACAAAAGATTCAGAACTTGTATTTTCATTTCATACCAAATGAGATTATTTCTGTTTCTAAGACTTTTTATGACAAGCGATTCAAAATGTATGTATTGTTCGTTGAGAGTTCAAAAAGTGTATTGTAACGGTGTAAATAATAAATATATATAAATATTAAGTATATGTATAAAATATATATATATATAAATAAATAAATACAATTATCTACATATAAACTGCTATTTACATTTAACCAATTTCATGTCTGGTCTTATATTGCTATCACTTTTTTTACAAAAACTTTCCATTCAAGAAATAAGAACGCTTCTCTACAAGTTGCCAGTTTATACAATTCCACCAGTTTTGGATATATTTTCTTTTGTTTGCTAAACCATAATCTAATAAAAATGAGAATTCCCAAGAAGATAGATTAAGTAAGGGAACAACAGGATCATCTGGTATATTTGAAAGATTTACAGTTGAAGCACGAGCAGAAGCTAATTTGCCATCTTCTTCTGAAATTGCACCAGTTAAATCAATTTGTTGATCTCTAATTGTATCAAATGGAGTACCAGCATTATATGTATTCATAATTACCATTTTATTTGAATTTAATTCAACTAACCAAGTAAAACCATTTCCAAAAACTGCATCGGCTGAATTTATAAATAATTCTCTAAATTCCTCTAATGAACCAAAAGATCTAATTATTGATTTTTTTAATTCCTCTGAAGCTCCATTAAGAATTACTTCATTTTCAGAATTTAAACTATTATTACTCTCCTCAGGAACTTTAATCCCACTAAGGAAAAAATGATTATTAAATGCTAAAGATGCATAATTAAATGTAGGTGCATATGATGAATTTCTAGCTGTTTCTTTTAATGTATGTAATGGATCTCTAGCTTCAAATTTAGTCCCCATAGTCAACTCATTTAATCGACGTAATACATGTCCCTGGGAATCTGTCCATGCCATTTTGTATTGTTCTGCACTATAAAGTCCATTAATTCCTTTTTCCTTAAAAAGGTTATCGTGTGCTAATTCGGGAAGTACATGATATTGTTTAAAATTATTTCGTAGTCCTAATTTCGCTATTTCTTTTTTTATTCTTGATCCTTTTAATATTGTCATTTTTATTTATTATTTATGTTATTATATTATATTTATAATATTTATATTATTTTTATATTTTTTTTTTGTTTATTTGTTTATTTAATTACTATATTATTATTATTTATTATTACTATTATTAAAATTTTAACACACCGTTTCTAAGGTAGTTACCCTCCACTTTGAATATAATCACTATAAAATTCAATGTCCAAATAAACTCATACACTAGTTTTTGTAACTTTAACTTTGGTAAATAAAAGTAAAAATATATAATATATATCTTATATAAATTCTCTCAGTTGGAGTATTATTTGATGAATTTTCTGTAGAAATTGAATATGTATAAAATAATTAAATTTACAAAATAATAAATATGTCTATCAAAGATATAAATATTTTTAATTCAATTTAATAATTTTTTTCATAATTTTTGTAAAAAACAACAAAAGATCAATAAAAAATATACGTAAATGATAAGAAAAAAGAGACAAACAAACACAATCAATATACATATCACAGTTTACATATATTTGAACATATTATAATTTACTTTCACAGTTTATTGCATCGTAATATGAATTTATTAAGAGAACATAAAACAACGTATTACGTGCTATTTAAGAATGCTAATATATTAACATATAAAAATATAAAAATATAAAGATATAGAAGTTTAATTTTAAAAGCATATTAAAACACATATATATTATAGTAAATATAATTATTATAGTAGATATAATTATTATAGTAGATATAATTATTATTAGAAATAATACAAATAATATAAATCATATAAAAACATATAAAATAAACACTTAATATTATAACCACCATAGCAACACTTAGGACCTTAAGAACCTCTAAAATTCAAACCATTTAATCTTACTCGATTCTACTTTTAGTCAAATACAATGTCGGAAAATACAAACACAAACACAAAAAAAAACGAAAAGCCCGAAATTCCACAAGGATGGGAATACGAAGATAAAAAAAACAATGATTTAAATATAAAACAGAATGAAAAAAAACCCTCAAAATACAAAATGTATCCCGATGATCCAACATCTGCAGAACAAAGAATTTTATTTCTAACTAAAGAACCTACAAAATACTATAATCCCTGCTCGATTTCAAGTAAAATGTCTTTAAATTGTATGGAACGAAATAATTACGATAAATCTGCTTGTCAAGAATTTTTTGATGCTTACAAAGAATGTAGAAAGGATTGGAACAAACAACGGTGGTCTGACAAACGAAAAGGTTTACCGTGGGATTAATTTCTTTACTTTCCACAGGTTTTATAATTCATTATATTTGTCTTATATTATCTATATGTAATTAATTTTCTTAAATAGATTCGTAAATCCAATGACATTCACTGTTAAATATTAATTTAATTTAATTTAATTAATCTATTTTTCTTTATTTATTTTACTTAACACCAACTCACCCCAAAACGTAACACTATCGTAACAAATAAACAAAATAAACAACCTCTATAATACAATGATCTGAACCGTCTTAAAGTAATATAAAACATTTTCATAAATGTATCTTCATGAAGAAATTATTATATTTTAACTTCATCATTAGAATAAAAAGACTTGCTTAAATTCATTTCTGCCGGAGATTGAATAAAAGAAGTTGAACAATTTCCCTCCACCACCTTATTTTGATCAACAATGTTCCCTATATCATTTCTTTTTATACTATCGCTTAAATTATATAAATTCTGTGAATCACATGAATTATTAGAATCCATTTTTTTTAAACTCTCATCATTTAAATTTCTTTCTTCAAAAGATTTCAACGTAAAAATCTCCTTCGCCTTCAAAAGACTTTCTTCTTCTTTATTATCATAATCAACAATATCAACCTGTGTTGTGTTAATTTTATCTTTTTCCAATTTATTATTTATCTTATTTTTATCATTATCATTAAAAAATTCATCACTTTCATTTTTGTCTTCTTTGTCATAATTGTCATTAAAAACCTGTTTATCTTCTTTTTCATCATCATTAAGCATAAAAATACTATCCACAATAGGATCATTTAATTTTATACACTCATTATCTCCCTCATCTTCTTCCTCCTTTATAACCGAAGCACGTGCTTTGTCATCACGCCCGCTATATCTCGATTCGCCAATGAGACCTTTATTACTGCTACCATTAAGTTTCGTACCTCTAAGTCTACGAGACGCAAAATTCTTATCTTCATGAATTCCAAGTCCCAGCCCAGATTCATTTTTCGTAATTTTTCCTTTTCCGCGTCCAATTCCCATACTAGTTCCAGATTTTACAATAACACTCGGATTTCTTCGAACCGCAAATCTTCCAAATTTGTTTGACCCTGAAGCATTGCTATTCCCTAAAGGAGGACTTAATCCACGAGATCCTATAATAGATAACTTATGCATGGGAGAATATGCTCTAACTCTTCCACGACCCCTCTTTGCAAAAGATGACGATGAAACGTTCGATAGTGAACTGGGAGAATTCCCACCACCACTTGTCTTATGTGAAGAAGACGAATCACTACTTCCAATACTACCCCAAGTATTTTTTCTTTGATGATGATGATATCCTTTTTTAGTATGAGCTAAAGGATAACTGCTATTACCAATAATATCTTTACGATCGCGATCACGTTCAAAATCATCATGCATAACACTATTATAGTTTGATATGTTATTACTATTTAAAGATCCAACCATATCCGAGGAATGAGGGGGTAAATAGTAATCATCTAAGGCACCTGAGCTAGATGAGTGCATCCTATAATTAGATCTAGATACTAATGGAGATGGAATAGAACCTTCAGTTCTTCTGGCCAATAAAGTATTAATTTGTTCTAAATCTTCCGGTGCTAACTTTCTAGAATAATTTTCATCTTCATCTATACTAGTCATTGATAAGACACTATTTCTTTGCTGAACGTAATTATTAGAATATATTTGGCTACCGATTCGAACATATTTACCCTCAGAATTACCTGGGACAGAAGTATAACTATCCGTTGAAAGCCGTGAAGTGTCCAATTGTGAAGATTCACTAATACTTGAAGGTCTTGATTCTGAATTCATTTGGAACAATGTAGAAGATGAATTTCCATTAGTTGTAATATCTCCGCTGCTACGAACTCGAACTAATGATAAAATAGAAGAAGAAGTAGAATGATGTGAAATCTGGCTTAGTCTGTATAAGCTTGTATTACCCAACCCAGTACTACCACTTCCTCTCCTTTCATCATTGAGAAGCGAAGAATCTAAAGAATTAAATGAATTTCTTGCACTTATAGAGAAAGTTACATTTGGAGATTCCTCATGATCTCCAGTTTTCTCTGGATTTGCGAATTTCAATTCATTTTTATATTCATTGTTTGGTACATCAGCGTCATCAATTTTATTCCCTTCATTATAACTTTTCTTAAACATGATACCAACAGGGTATGATTTTTGATTGACGTTTGAATTATTGTTTAAATCAGAGGACTGGTTTTCATCTTGGTTTGGATAGGGAAAATCCTTAGATATTGATGGTAAATCTTTCACTTTATCTTTATCCATTTTGTTTATAGGTTGAACATTTTCATCGCATTCTTGGGACTTTATTATATTTTCCATCGAATTCGCATCAGTTTGGGTTAAATTAGTTTTATTAATTAAATCATTTTCAAGATTTATTTTATCTTTATTTTTTGTATAATCTGTTTTCTGTAAGTTGGTATTATTATCATTATTTTGTTCTATTTTTTCTAATATTTTATTATAATTTTCTTTGATTATATTTTTATCATTTGGATTAATATTATTATTATTAATTGTTTCAGTTGTGATTTTTTTGTCAAAATTATTGTCCATCATATTATTTATATTTTCAGTCGATTTTAGGTTGCCATTTAATTTATCATTTAAATTTTTTTGATCTTGTATGAGATTTTCATTAGTATTTAAAATGTTGTTTTTCTTTAATGGAGATTCTTTCAAGGATTCTATACTAGTGTTCTCCTTATAAGAATTATTTGAGCGATCTATTGAATCCTTGTAGGTTACATTTGAATCAGGAATATTAGCACCACGGGTTGGACTAGTGTTAATATTATTATTACTACTATTGCTCGCAACACAGCTATCACTAGTATTTATAGACGTGGAGGCAGATTCACTATATAGATTTCCATTCGGATGGAAATTACTAACATGATTAGTTTTACGACCCATCCATTTTTTTACTGTTTTTAAAAATTTTTTTGCACCATTTCTTTTGAAGTTTATTTTTTCATTATCAAAACTGGCCGATTCTATTGAATTCCCAGTAGATGTTCTAATAGGAGCACGATCGGGTTGTGATCTAGAAGTAGGAGAACCAAAAGAGTTTAAAATGGAAGAGTTTATTTCATTATTAGGAAAATATAATTTATTATCTGAATGTGAAGAATTTGAAGAATAAGGTCTCATATTATCATCATTTGAACGAGGTTCAAAATGAACAGAATGTGAAGGAACACTTGAGCTTCTAATAGTAGATTGATCATTGTTTAAAATATGATTTTTAAAACCATTTCTTATTCCAAGTTTGCTTGAGGTTGAATGTAATTTTGGTAAAATTTTGGACATTTTTTGATTTAAATGTGGATTAATATGGCTTGATGGATTTTGTGATTGTGTTGAATTATTTGTAATAGAAGCATCTAAATCATGTTTATAATTGTTAGTGTCATTAATAGGATTATTTTGTTTATCTTCTGGGATTGTAGTAGAATCATTAGATATTGATTGGCGTTGTTGTTGAGTAGTGGATTGATTAGAAGAAACAGGGACAATGGAACGATGTATTTCGGAAGAAGAACGTAGTTTACGTATTGAACTTGATCTTGAATTAACACTAATTGATCTTCTTATTTTAGAAGAAGTTTGTTTATATAAACTTAAACTCTTTTTTTGTCTTCTCTTACGAATTTGATGTCTAAGTTCCTTTTGTAAAGCTAAAGACCAAATTGCGGATAATGAATCACATTTTCCATCTAATACACTATTCATTAATTCTTCTACATCTACCCATGATCTTTTCATACATTTTAATAATTCTCTTTCTAATTTTGTTGAAAATGGTTTATAATCAGGAGCAGATAAAATTTCCTTTTGTTTATCACCACCATGAGAAGCTAAAAATGGTGAAGATAATAACTGATAAGCAGTTGGTCTCTTTGATGGATCTTTATTTAATGTTTTTTGTAAAATATCTAATGTATCAGAAGATAAATTTGAAGAAAAAATTGGATCATCATTTAAAATTTTTAATTTTGTATCAGCTTCAATATCTTCATCAAATGGTAAACGAGCATATATTAGGGAATATAATATAACACCTAATGACCAAACATCAGCTAAAGGACCATTATATTTTTCCCCTTTTAAAATTTCAGGAGCAGCATAACTTACAGTACCACAATAAGTTTCTAATAATTTATTATCTTCAATTTGACGAGTAAAACCAAAATCACAAATTTTTGCATTACCTTGTTCATCTAATAATATATTTTCTAATTTTAAATCTCTATGTACACAACCTTTTGCGTGTATATATGCCAAGGCACCAGATAATTGTGAAAATAATCTTTTTGTTTGTTTAATAGAAAGAGGTCCATGTTTATAAAGATACATATATAATTCATCACCAGAACAATATTCTAATGCTAACCAAATACGTGATTCTGAAATAATAACTTCATATAAGGTTGCAATATTTGGATGATGTAATTTTCTATGATGAAGTGTTTCTCTTGCAAGATTTGCATCACCTTTTTTAGCTGATTTTAATACAACTTTTGATCCTAAAATATTATGTGTTGCTAAATAAACTTTACCAAAACTACCTTCACCAACTACATCAAGTATTGTATAATTTCCTATAATTGTTAATTCTCTTTGACCAAATTTTGTTAATAAGTTATTATATTCTTCGGCTAATAATGCTGTTGCATTATGATTTCTAGCCCGAACTGCGGCACATGACATTTTTTTTTTTTTTTTTTTTTTTTTTTTTTTTTTTTTTTTTTTTTTTTTTTTTTTTTTTTTTTTTTTTTTTTTTTTTTTTTTTTTTTTTTTTTTTTTTTTTTTTTTTTTTTTTTTTTTTTTTTTTTTTTTTTTTTTTTTTTTTTTTTTTTTTTTTTTTTTTTTTTTTTTTAATATTTCTTTTAATTTTTGTGTTTATTATTTTTTTTTTTAATTTGTTTAATTTGTGTTTTTGTTGTTTTTGTTGTTTTTTTATTATTGTTTACTTTTGTTGTTGGCGATCAAAGAGAACGGTCATTAACCGGTCATTAACTAGACATTAACTGTTAAAGACGGTTAATGACCGTTACCATAGAATTATATTATTAATAAATTTATTATTTATTTATTGTATTTATTGTATTTATTTTATTTTATTATATTGTATTTATATTGTATTTATATTGTATTTATATTGTATTTATATTGTATTTATATTGTATTTATATTGTATTTATATTGTATTTATATTGTATTATATTGTATTTATTGTATTTATTATATTATATTTATTGTATTTTATTATATTTTATTTATTTTATTTATTGTATTTATTATATTATTTATTTATTAAATATTTATTGTATTTATATTGTATTTATTGTATTTATTATATTATATTTATCATATATTTTATTATATATTATTGTATTTATATTGTATTTATATTGTATTATATTGTATTTATTATATATTTATTATATATTTATTATATTTTATTTATTGTATTTATTATATTATTTATTTATTAAATATTTATTGTATTATATTGTATTATATTGTATTATATTGTATTTATTATATATTTATTGTATTTATTATATTATATTTATTGTATTTTATTATATTTTATTTATTGTATTTATTGTATTTATTATATTATTTATTTATTAAATATTTATTGTATTTATATTGTATTATATTGTATTTATTATATATTTATTGTATTTATTATATTATATTTATCATATATTTTATTATATATTTATTATATTCATTATATATATTTTGCGTTTTATTCTTAATATATAGTATATTTTGTTTTTTATGTTATTGTGTATTTCGTTTTATATATATCTTATACACAGCAAATTATTTACTATTATATATTTATATCATGGTGTATTTATTATATATTAATTGCTATACTACAGAACTATATTGTTTATATGTTGGTTGTTATTACTATACACATTCAATACTGTATACTTTGTTTTCCTAAATGCAAATTCAACTTTTTGAATTTTTATTTGTATAACATTTATTTATTTATTTATTGATGTATGTATGTATATATGTATGTATGTATAGCAAACTAAATAATAGAGTATTATACTATAATATATAAATTGTATTATTATCCATATTAAACTGATTTGATTTTACTGTTATAAGTATAGTATATAATAACATTATTATATACTTTTTTATTAAAATCTATCGTATATATTAATCTCTCACACATTTATATCCTAATATTCTTATTATCTAAACTATTCTTATTTATCTCATTCATATTCCCTTTTGATAATCATAGTCAATCTTGAGAAATCTTAACTAAATTGGGTAATTACTAATTAGCTGTTATCAAATTTAACCATATTCGCTATCATAGTTACATAACCGAAGAAATGCAACTGATTTTTATCCGCTTATTTAATAATTTTTATTTATATAAAATTTCTCTACAATAACCGAACCCTATCCTTACAAGTACTTTCAAATACAAATATAATATTAAATTCATTAAAAACATTAAAGAAAAAAAAAAAAAAAAAAAAAAAAAAAAAAAAAAAAAAAAAAAAAAAAAAAAAAAAAAAAAAAAAAAAAAAAAAAAAAAAAAAATCTATGGACGAGCTAAAAAAAGCAGCATGGGAAGGGAAAATACCTGTTCAGATTTTTCTTGCAGATGACGAATTACGTGAGTTATCTGACTCTCAGACTTGTCCACCGCTTCTTTTGTATATACCAAGAATATCCTATTTGCCCTTTGTATATAAATATTCCTTGGAATTCTTTGCCTCCCTGGTAAATGATCCATTAAGTTTAAATTCCCTCTCATGGTGGTTTGAATACAATGGTACCCCCTTACGTTGGAATTTACCTGTAGGTCTTTTATATGACATTTATATTGTTCCAGAATATAATAATTCAAAATATACACCAAATTTACCATGGAGTTTAACTTTGCATTATAAACATTACCCAAAAAAACAACTTCTAGTCTTGAAAACCATAGACGATGTAAGAGAAGTATGGTTTAACCGATTTAAAGAAGCTGATTTTTTAAGGAATGGTAACGCTCAAAAAACAATGGGTATGTCCAAATTAGATAGCGATTGTCTATGGGAATCCCTACTACAAAATAATGAAGAAAATTTCACAAACATTACTGATAAACTATTGCCAAATGATATAACTTGTATAAAAAAATTACCTGTAAAACTATATATGGCTTATAATAATACACCAATTCAAGTCATTGTAACAAATCTTAGACAAAATAATAAAAATTTATACACAATCGGTTATTTATTGAGATCTTATTTTGGTTCCAAAAGTCAATACCTACGTGTTTTAACCCATGGTGTTTTCATACCTTTTAATACTCCATTATCTTATTTATCAACCCATTTAATGTATCCAGATACTTTCCTTCATTTAGTCTTAGTCCCATCTTCTTTGAATCCATCCTTATTATCACAACTTTTCTCCTTTTTCTCTTCTGAAGTAAAATGGAAAATTTTTAAATTTAATCATCAAGAAATAAAATTCCCTTGTCATATAATTGATCAAGTAAAAATAAATAATAATGGTTCAATATTATTTACAACAGAAACAACTTTAATTTATTATTCTCCAAATATAAATGATAATCATCACGATAATAATATCGATGATAAGCAAAATCAATCATCTCAATCTATTCCTCAAAAACTATTAGATTGTCCATCTATTTTCGCTTCCTCCTATAAGGGAGAATCAATGGATCCATCAAATATCTTTATTGTATTAACAAATGATGGATTCCATACATTCGACTTACACAATACTCTCCAACCTAAACAAAGTTTTACTAAAGTACCATCTTATGGACACACAACCATGACTTTTAACACCTCAATAGTTTTAGTTGGCTTTAGAGATGGCTCTATAACTGCTTGGGAAACTAGCAAAAATGAAGTTTCCCAAACACCAAGTTTTACCCTTCGTGGTCACAAAAAAGAAATATGGTCATTAACTATGTGCGGCCCAAAAATTGGCGCTGTTGGACGTACTGGAAATGCTGTATCATCTTCTGCAGATGGTACAATAAGATTATGGGATTTAAATTTAAAAAAATGTACACGTGTGGTTGATATCTTTTCAGCACGTGTAATATCATTAGCATCTGCCACACTCGATTTTTTAAAATGTAACTTCTCAGAATCATTAGTTTCAATCCATGGGAAAAAGAATTTAGAATCAAATACTTCTGGCTTATCTAATTCATCTTTATCTGTTTTCAATGGCAATCAATCAGTTGCAAAGACTTTCCAATCCTTAACTATAAATATGGCTAAAAGTGTCATTTTTCCAAAAATCCCTCATCAATCTATTCCTGTTAAGGAAAATAATTTTAATTCAAATGATTTTAAAAATACTCACATGTTGCAAAATCTATTGTCTGTAAACTATAGTTTAGAAACTTCAAATGTATTGCTTATAAAGGATAATTCAGCTTGCATTTGGAATATGGATACAGGTAAAATGGTTCTAGAAATAGGGAAAGTCTTAAATGGACATAAGGATGAGAAAGTACTCTTCCTAGCCTGTGATTATAGTAGATTAGCTGTAGGAACTAAAAAAATAGTTGAAGTTTGGAGTATTGAGGATGGAATCAAAATTGGTGAATTTTCAGGGTTTGGAGATTCTAACATTACTGCAATAGATTTGCAGGATAGAAATATAGTCATAGCTGTTGGTAATAAATTAAATATATATTGGTTTTAATTTGACGAGAAAGGAAATTGCATAATCTGAATGTTAATTAAAACCTTCTTGAAGGTGACTTTGAAGTTCCAATTCTGAATTAATTTGATCAAGAATTGTACTTTTCGACTTTTTCTTAATAGTGATGTCTTCGTTTTCTGATAAAACATTACCTTCAGAGAGATTATCAAAATCACTATCAAAATCATTTACTTGCTCAGGGTTTATGGGTTCCCATATTGAGATGCGACCGTCTTGGTTTGCAGATAATATTTGAACTATATCATTATTTCTGCTTGTAACCGCAGTACTTCTCTTGGATTGGTTTTTCCTAGATAACTTGCCTAATAAGGACCCGGAAAACAAATCAAACTGTAAAACAGGACCAGAATCTGTTGGTACATATAAAACTTGCGTCCCTTGTAGTTGCTGTTCAGAAGACGAAATCTCCTGGTTTGTGATTGAAAGTGAATTATTTATTAAAGGAGGTTCTGACGGGGTACTATTTGATGGAGATATATACATTTTAATTGTTTGAGAATATGCGTTTCTGATTGAGGGACCATAATTTATATGTAAATTTATTGGTTCCACATCTCTAGTCATATCCCACACACGAATTTGTTCGTCAGTCCCTGCTGATATCAAATAAAACCCAGAATCATGCCATAAAAGTGAATTTACAGTACCTGTATGTGAAGAATTAATTTTTATAGAATTATTATAGTTTTTATTATTAACAGAGTTTAATAAAGATTGGTTCTTTTTATTACTAATTGTATTAACACTTGTATTTAAATCAGCAATACCTAGACAAGAGGCAGACGATCTAATATCCCATAATCGAATTGCACCATCTGAACCACCAGATGCAAGTATGTAGCCTCTAGTAGGATGCCATGCAACAGAAACTACTTTACCATTATGTCCCCTTAAAGTATGTGTGCTTGATCCAGTTCGTATATCCAAAAGTCTAATATTTGGATGATCACAAGCAATTGCAATAATAGAATGTAAACCGACTTTTGAAATTGAATGACTGTACACGATTGTATTCATATTAAAGGATAAAGCTGGTTCAACTTTAGAAACAGGTGCAGATGATATTATAGATGTATCCCAAACTTTTATTGTATGATCATATGATGACGATACAATCATTCCTTTGTCAAATGGCCACCATTTAACACAGGAAACACCATGTGAATGCCCCGAGCAGCTAAAAATAGAGTTAGAAACATCAGCTATAACTATAATAACGACTAATACTAATACTACAACAACAAAAAACACTCACGGTGCAATTTGAGCAACCTGTGGAATAGGATATCGAGATTCTTGATAACCAGTTGTGACTGTTAAATCATCTTGTTTTTCAATTAAATTAAAAAAATTAAAATCATTAGAATCGTTTTCTTCTTCTATACTTTCTGACCTCAGCTCTTTATAACCGTCCAGAGCCCATATTCTAA
Source organism: Botryozyma mucatilis (assembly GCA_030571375.1). NCBI lineage: Eukaryota > Fungi > Ascomycota > Trigonopsidomycetes > Trigonopsidales > Trigonopsidaceae > Botryozyma > Botryozyma mucatilis. Next base: position 19,675 of record JAJLXO010000165.1, on the reverse strand, counting down.
TACTCGAGTCTCCACCTGCTGAGGCCAATCTTGTAGTTAGTAAGGTGTTTAACAAGTAATGAATATACTGTAATAAATTATAAATATACTGTAATAAATTATAAATATTTTGTAATAGATATTAAAATTTATTGTAAAAATTTCATTCTAACTTATTAATAAAACGCGTAACAGGACTCACAAAGTCGCGTCGGTCGAATCAACATCCAAGTCGTTTACAGGACCGTTATGTCGCTTTGGCACCCTTACTGTTTTAGAAAGCTCTAGAGAGGAATATTGATACTCTAGTAAAGTTTCTCTTATAGATTCTGGATTTGCTCCTAATTCTCGTTTTAAAAGTAAGTTGTTCATGGGGACAGTGTTTTTATATAGTTTTTTTTTTTTTTTTTTTTTCTTCCACGCATATATTTTTATATTTTTATATATGCAATTGTTATGTGATGGGGGGGGAAGGGGTGGAATAATTTGCTTGTTTACATTACCCTGATAAATCAATTTAATTATATATGCAATTTCCTTTTAGGGAAATCGCATATACATATATAGGTTTATATTTTAACAAATGAGTAAATAAATACATAAATAATCATAAATAAATGTAAGCATATATATATATATATATATATATATATATATACGCATTTAATTAATTAATTAATTAATTATTTGTTTACTTATTTATTGTTTACGTTGATGTGTACATCCAGTTTGAGTATAGATGCATTTATACTACCACGCCTTTTTCCTTGAATCTCTTTTGACCATTCTACCCCTCCTTTCCACCTATTTAGGAAAATATGCATATATGTTTATGAATTGTTTTTTTACGTTTTTGGAGAGTTGTATTGGTTGGAATTTGATTAATAAGTCGCTGTAATAGTGCTAATAGGTGTAGTATATGCTTTCTTACCCTTTTAGGGAAAGAAAGCATAGAATACAATTAATTCAATTAGAGATACTTCTTTCCCTTTTAGGGGAAAGAAGCATATATATATATATATATATATATACTTATACATACATATACATACATACACATACACATACACATACATACATACATACATACATACATACATACATACAGTCAGTCTCTTGAACAAATTGAAAATAAATGTACATTTTGTCATGTTTTAAAACAATAATAATAACTAACGTTATTATTGCCATATAATACATAGTAGATAAAAAAAAACAACATATAATAACTGTCGTTATTATATGTATTAATCATAAAAAAATAACTTAAACACTTAGTTATTTTTTAATACTAAGAACTATCGTTATTTTTAGTGTTGGTAACATCCTTTGTAAACTCTCCCTGTAACCATATTCGAAACATCTTTAACCTCCTTTGCCTATTAACCATCATTCTCCTATCAGTAGCAATTCTATCCACTATAAACTTTCTTCCAAAAATTTGTTTTAATTCTTCTTCATCAAAAAAATACACCCTAGTACCATCTCCCCTAACATAAAAAGAATCCTCTAATATTCTATTCTTTTTAAATCGTAATTGTGCCATATCATATTTTCCATAATCTCTAAATAAAATTTTACCACCTGGTTTTAAAATACTATATAAATTATCTATAGCTGTTGACCATTGTTTAGGAGATAATGCAGAAAATACAAAAACCAATACAGCAATATCAACAGAATTTGGTTGTAAATCACCTGGTAATGAATTAGATTCATTTGCTAAATCCCATACAAATGCAGAAGCATGTTTAGAATCAAAATTATTATGTTCTTTTACAATTTGTACAGCCCTAGGAGAAAAATCTACACCAATAATATGTAATAAATTATTTTTATTTTCCTCTAATACAGGGAAAAGAGTATTTCCAGCCCCACAGCCAACCTCTAATATAACTTTCTCACCTGCGTTTTCCTCGGTTGCTTTATACAATATAGGGAATTCAATTTTTAGCCATTTTCGGTCTTTGAAAAAATTTGCTTTATTATTTTTATAAAAAATATCCCAATACCTTTCAGGTTGTAAATTATATAGTGTTTTATCATGTTCTGTAACTGGATTTTCTTTTTGATTGTTTATTTTGCTTAATGCTTCTGTTAATTGTTCCTCACCCCAAGGCACGTGATCCCTAATTATTAGAATTATTAGAAACAATGTTAGTTTTTCTATATATAATACAATAATAAATTTAAAAATAAAGAAAATTATTATCTATAGTGAATCACTAATAAACTTTTATAATAAATAATACAATATTTATAAATACACACCATGCATTGTGATCCCAAACTGCATCCTCATCAGTCAAATATCGCTGCCCGAAAGTATACGGCGAGTCTTTTCGTGTGGTCATTGTAGTTTTATACACAGTAGATAGTTAATATCACCACCAGAGTATATTATTCCATTTGTAGTAATAGCTCCCAAAAAATAATCAAAAACTTTAAACCCTATTCCCACGTATTAATCCCATAATAATTAGAAAAACAAAAAAACAAAAAAAACTAAAAAACTTTATATGAGCAGACCGAGAAGAAAGCAAAAACATTTAAAGTATGAAAAAGATGGCAACAGGATTTCTATAGGAATCCTAGACTATTATAAATTTTTTACAAATTAGTATACAAATAAGTCTGAATGGAGATGAATATTTTTATGATTTTTTATTTCTGCGGTGTTATAGTCTAAAACCAAAAAATTAGCAGTTTTCTTATATCACTATGATGTAAAAAAGCGTGGTTGGTGATTATTTAAATATATGGGTGAAATGTTCTTGGCAAATAATACTTTACTTCTACGTGTTATGTGGAAATATCGCACTGGTTACCCTAGTCCTTTTGCAGAGTGTGCATTACTATATATTGTTTTATAGTGTATATTACTATATTATGTATTAACTATATTATGTATTAACTATATTATGTATTAACTATATTATGTATTAACTATTATATATTTATATTAACTATATTATTATATTACTATATTAACTATTTTTTATTATATATGTATATATGTCACAAATTCTAATATATCATTTATCAAATTATATAATATAATACAAATAAGAACTCGTTGCTATGAAGCTCATAATAGCTGTCTGTATACAAATATTATATAATTTTAAGAGTTATATACATTAGTAATATCAGTAATATCGAATATGAAACATAAAACAATAATTACAGAAAGCAGTTATAATATTCTAATAAATTAAAAACACAAATAATAATTTTTTTGCACCTTATTGGCTTTTAAAATATTTTGCTGTTCCAAAACTATATACAAAGATAATGAATGTATACAGTATACTGTATTCCACTCTAAGTAAATTAACCTACAAATTTACATATCCATAGTAACCAATGTGCACACTGTCAATTGTGTCTCTTACTAATAAATTTATGACTAATATACATCCAAATATTACCAATATTTACACACACAACTAACAATTACCCAACTATTACTAAGAAAAATGTTTATATGACTAAGAATACAGATTCAACGCCGGCGCTTCCTTACATGGTATATTTATTTAAAATTATTTAATATTTATATAATAATTATTTATTATTAGTATATTTCATATTTATTTATTGTATAGTATTTTAATTGTTTAGTATCTTATTTAATATTTTTTTTATTATTAAATATTATTTATTTAGTTCATTTTATTGTTTTTTTTTTTTTTTTTTTTTTTTTTTTTTTTTTTTTTTTTTTTTTTTTTTTTTTTTTTTTTTTTTTTTTTTTTTTTTTTTTTTTTTTTTTTTTTTTTTTTTTTTTTTTTTTTTTTTTTTTTTTTTTTTTTTTTTTTTTATTTTTTATTTTTTATTTTTTATTTTTATTTTTTATTTAATTTCATTTAACACTATTATTTATTAATATTTAATTTAATTTTTTTTATTTATTAGCATTTTTATTTATTATTAATTTAATCTTTAATCTTTATTGTTTATATATAATATTTTATTTATATACAATATTTATTTAATATTTAATAATATTTAATATTTAATAATATTTAATAATATTTAATCCAAGACCTTTAAAATCTCTTTCTTTCCTTTCAATCTAAATCTAATTCATGCGTTTCTATGGGTAACTCCATTTCTTCCCGGGAGGATTCAAACAATAATGGGAGAATATTAAATGGGAACAATAATTCATATGATGGTATTCGCGAATTTAGACATACTGATAAAACAAATTATGAAGAGGTAAAAGTTAATGCTAATAACAATATTAATGCTAGTAATATTGTAAACAATAATGTAAACAATAATGCCAACAATAATGCCAACAATAATACCAAAAATAATGCCAACAATAATGCGAACAAATCCACTCACACTAGCAGCTCAGGCAAAAACTGGCTTAAACATATGTTCCACCCTGAGCCGAAAACCCAGAAAAGTCAAAGCAAACTTAAAAAAAGGAAAAGTAAATTTAGAGGCAAACCGATGACTAATAATCAACAAATTATTACTAACGAGGGTTCCAATCTCGATAATAGACCGCAGGATATTGATTTAACTAGGGATCAAAATATTAACTATAGTATTAGTGACAATATTGACAATATTACTAACAAAGGTGATGCTGGTATTAAAAAAGTTGATGATATTACTAATGAGGAAATTAGTAACAATAATGTAAATGTAAATGAAAATCAAAATAAAAATCAAAATGAAAATCAAAATGAAAATCAAAGTCAAATTGACAATGACAAGGGTAACGACGGCAAAGAACACGACAAAAATGAAAACTCGGTGAATGAAAGTCAAGACCGGTATTATGACCAGTCTGGAGATAGACTTAACGATAAAAGCGTCCAAACCGATACAACTTGCACAGACATGAACATGGACACGGATATAGACATGTCCAGTTCCAGTTTGGGACCAAATATAAATATATACACTCCTACTATAACCCAGGATGACAACTTTTCAATTTCTCCAGAAGAATTGGATTCTGACCCTATAATTCTAGCTCAAAGCCCATTAATACCTGATTATTCACACTCTGCTTCTCCAATGTCCTTTTATTCGGCACCACAATCACCAAAAATTACTAAAAACGATAATAATTTACTTACCTCAGGGTCAGCAAATGTAAGTGGAACTTCAAATTTTGAAGAAAATCAATCAGCAACTACACCTCTTAATGTTTTATCCTCATTTGGCCTCCCACTACCTCCTCATCCACCACCTGCTATGCAAACCTCTCATCGTGTTTCGACATCTTCTGTTTCCTCTGCTGCTGGCTCGGCAATCTCTCTTTCAGCTCCAGATTCTTCATTTGACTCTAATTTAAGTTTCCAAACCCATTCTCAATCCGATCCACATGTAACTTCCACACCAAACAAAGTTTCTCAAAATTCTTCTCCATATCCAATTCCAATCAAAAATAATACTAATAGTAATAATAGCACTTTTATTTCTACTCCACCAAGTAACAACTCTAAAAGCTCAATTAACAGTCAAAAATCTGTAAGAAGAATATCCTCGGTACCAGCTCATATAGCATATGCAGTATTATCTTCAACATCACATCCATCTGTCATAAATGATGCTGAAGAAGAAAGATATAGATATTCGGCGTCAGGATTATTTCGTAAATCACAATCGTTTACTGATGTTCAAAAAATTAGAAGAAAATCATTTAAACGTAAAACTAAAAAAGATCACAATTCTGAATTGGATTTAACGAAGCTTAACACTAAAGAACAGGAAAATAAAAACGATAACTCTTCTATTATTAATGACACATCTTCTATTGAAAATAAAAATCCTTCTAGAACGAAAAGTTTATTTAAATTACGAACACGATCAAAATCAAAATCAATGTCAAGGAAAAGTCAGATCAAGGATAGTAATCATAAAAAATTAAATTCCATAGATCCTGATGATGAATGGATACAATCTATTCGTCCTCCATCTTTAACTAGATTATCTCCAGCTGAAAGAGGTTATGCATATCCTACTTTATCAGAATTAGCACTTGATGAATCAAAAAGATTATCTGGTGTTTCACTTTTTTCTCGTTCACAATCTCTTACTTTGTCAAGTTCTTCTTATTATAGACCAGAATCAATTTCTGCTTTTGGATCTACAAATAAATTGCGTGACTCATTGCGTCCTTCTTTATCAACTACGTCTCGTAAATTACAAAATCCATCGTATAAGTCAGTTCACATGAATGGTATTAATGAAAACGGTAGTTATGTCAAATTCAGTGACATCATAGATACGGATAATGAATCGAATACGGATGACAAGACTTCTATAAGGGCAGGTACAACACAAAGTGCAAGTGCACGTTCTCGTGCTATGTCATTGAATGGTTCTATAAGAAGCTCAAATACAACACATTCGTCGAGATTGGTTAGAAATTATGGCAACATAAATGGGCAAATGAGTTTGAATGGACAAAATGGACAAATGAATTTGAATGGGCAAAATGGACAAAATGGACAAATGAGTTTAAATGGACAAAATGGGCAAAATGGACAAATTGGAAAAATTGGTCAAATTGGTCAAAACGGGAACCGAAGTTCAAGTTCAATTTCACAAATTACAATGAACTCCAGTTCACCGTTGAACAGTAATAACAATAGCACTAATAACCACAATAACAGTAGAGTTTCTATAGAAACACAAAAAGTTGAAAAAACGGATTCAGGGACTCTCATACAACGGGAAGAGAATGAAATGGATAGCGAGAGAATATTTACTATAGGAAACAAGGTTGATTCTAATACTAGTTTGCCATTAACATTACATAAGGAAAATTCATCTGGATCAGATTTTACAGAAAATACTGAAAGTAGTTTACAATCAAGTGAGGAGATTTCATATCAACAACTTTCTTATTCTCATGTTATTGATAAGAATGTTGGAATAATGGCATCACTGTCTGAAATACCCGGAAGCAGACGAGTTGTTAATGGACAATGATTATTTTTTTTATTAATTTAAGTTGATAAATAATGTGATTAATTAATTTAGTACATTGGACAACTATTTACAGGAGTGTAATTATGTATTGGTAATGGAAGTGTTTATATTATGATTTTTTTTTTTATTATTATTTATAGTTTATTATACTATAGTTTATTGGTATTATGATTACTTGTTTATTGTTATTTTTATGATTACTTGTTATTAATTAATGTTATTTTTATTTTTATTTTTATCTTTATTTTTATTTTTACTGTTATTAATTATGTTTATTAATTACTTCTTTTAATTACTGTTAGCTTATTAATTTTATTGTTTTATTATTTATTATTTATGTTTTTATTTTTATTATAGTTATTTTATAAAACTTGGTATGTAAAATAATATACAATAAGTAATAAAATTAATATTAATAGATAATTAAATACTACTATATAAAGAAACATAGTGTAATAATTACGTAATCTATTATTTACAACCGATTAAGAAAATCACATAACAACCCAGAAACCTAATTTTATTTAACTCAAATAGGACAATATTACTACATTTGTACTGCTGTTTATTATAAATTTATTTATTTATTATTTATTGTTTACTTTATTTATTTGTGTTTACTATTTGTTTTTTTACCTCTGACAAATTGACGCGCATTTTTGGTAGGAACGCAAAATAAGGACTCGGACTCGAATACATATATAAATATAAAATATACAATACATATAAAATAATAAATAAAATATAAAATATACATAATAAAATTTAAAATTAATTAAATATAAAAATATAAAAATATAAAAATATAAAAATAAAAAAATAAAAAAATAAAGAAATACGTAATTTATACAAATGACAAATAGATTGGAATAAAATAAAAACAAAATACTTAGAAATACAATATTGGTATAAAATAAACAACCAAATATAACTTATTTTAAAGAAAAAATAAATAACTTTAAATTGATATTTAATAAAATCATAAAGGAAAGAATAAAATTAATTAAAATATTATAAACAATGTGGTGAGTTGATTTACTGTGATTTATATTCTTATGTTATATTGTATATATATTATTTATTTAGTATATTATATATTATTTAGTATATTATTTATTTAGTATATTATATATTATTTAGTATATTATTTATTTAGTATATTATATATTATTTAGTATATTATTTAGTATTTATATATTATATTATATATTATTTAGTATATTATATATTATATTATTACCGATATATTATACTATACTATATTATTATTATTATTTATTTATTTATTTATTTATTATTTATTATTTATTATTTATTTTTTATTTATTACATAATATTTTATCATATAGTCCTTTGTTATGATTTCATTTTGACTAGAATCGAGGGGTAAGATTTATCACATTTAGCATATATTTTTAATTTACTTATTTATTTTCTTTTTTCTTATTGGCTGATTTATATTTTTTATTATTTATTTATTTATTTATTTGTTTTGTTTACTTTTTATTTTTCGCATACATTTTCCTATTTTCTTAGACTATAAATAAAGCCCCTTTTCCTGTTTCTTTCACAATGTATTATAGCGAAGTGTGGTAATAATATTATATAATATACTATACTATATAAAATGATATACTATAATAACATAATATACTATAATAATATAATATACCAGAATAATATAACATAACACAATAAAATCATAACATAACATTTGTACTAACAATCAGTGGAATCTGCGGCTACTTGAACTACCTGGTAGACAGAACTCGTGGCGAAATTATCGACACGCTTGTTGAAGGTTTAGAACGCTTGGAATACAGAGGATATGACTCCGCCGGTCTTTCCATTGATGGTGACACTCCCAATTCAGTTTTGACTTTTAAAGAAGTAGGCAAAGTTGCAGAACTCCGTAAACTCATTGACGAATCTGATGTTGACAGATCAAAAACTTTTTACACCCATTGTGGAATCGCCCACACTCGATGGGCAACTCATGGTAAACCCTGCCGTTTAAATTGTCATCCAGTCCGCTCTGATCCTAACTCAGAATTTGTTGTTGTTCATAATGGTATCATTACAAATTATAGAGAAATTAAAGCACTTTTAATGGCAAAAGGTTATGAATTTGAAACTGAAACTGATACTGAATGTATTGCAAAGTTAGCTAAATATGTTTATGATACAAATAAAAAACATAATTTAGATTTCTCCCAATTGGCAAAATTAGTTCTTATGGAACTTCAAGGTGCATATGGTTTACTTCTTAAATCTATTCACTATCCAGGTGAAATCATTGCAACCCGTAAAGGTTCACCTTTACTCATTGGTGTTAAAACTGAAAAAAAGCTTAAAGTTGATTTCGTTGATGTGGAATTCCCAGAACAAGCCACTGATGTAGCCGGCGGTTTAAACACAATCCCCTCCTTTTCCAGAAATTCTCTCATGCCTTCCTCTGTTAATGGCGGTGATTTACATCATTCTCAATCCCGCGCTTTCATCTCAGATGATGGTGCTCCAATTGCTGTTGAATATTTTTTAGCTTCAGATGCTGCAGCTGTTGTACAACATACAAAAAAAGTTCTCGTATTAGAAGATGATGATATAGCTCATATTTTTGATGGTGAATTGCATATTCATAGAATTCGTAGAGAAGAAGGTGCTTCCACAATTAGAAATATTCAAACTTTAGAAATTGAATTGGCTGAAATTATGAAAGGTGCTTTTGATCATTTCATGCAAAAAGAAATTTTTGAACAACCAGAATCTGTTATTAATACCATGCGTGGTCGTATTGATTTTGAAAAGAGAACTGTAACGCTTGGCGGGTTATCACAATGGCTTGGTATTATTAGAAGATGTAGAAGAATTATTATGGTTGCCTGTGGTACTTCTTATCATTCTTGTATGGCAACTCGAGCAATATTTGAAGAATTAACTGAAATCCCCGTATCTGTCGAGCTGGCTTCTGATTTCTTAGATAGGCGTTGTCCAGTATTTAGAGATGATACAACTATTTTTGTTTCTCAATCTGGTGAAACCGCTGACACAATATTAGCTTTAAGATATTGCCTTGAGCGTGGTGCTCTCAGTGTTGGTGTTGTAAACTCTGTAGGTTCCTCGATTTCTCGTGAAACTCATTGTGGTGTCCATATTAATGCTGGTCCTGAAATCGGAGTTGCCTCGACTAAAGCGTACACTTCTCAATATGTTGCTTTAGTAATGATTGCGCTTTCTTTATCAGATGATCGTATTTCAAAACTCGAAAGACGAAATAGTATAATTGAAGGTTTATATTATATTTCGGATCAAATTAGGGAAGTTTTACAATTAGATGAGCAAATTAAAGCTTTATGTCTTGGTGATCTATTAACTAAAAAATCTCTTTTAATTCTTGGCCGAGGTTATCAACATGCTACAGCTCTTGAAGGTGCTTTAAAAATTAAAGAAATATCTTATATGCATTCAGAAGGTGTTTTAGCTGGTGAATTAAAACATGGTGTGTTAGCTCTTGTTGATGAAGATCTTCCAATTGTATTTTTAGCTACTAGAGACTCTCTTTTCCCCAAAGTTATGTCTGCTTTAGAACAAGTTGTAGCTCGTGACGGACGACCAATTCTTATCTGTAATTCCGGTGATGATACTCTTGATCGTGTTCGTGAAAATTACAGTATATTGGAAGTTCTTGAAGTTCCTCAAACTATTGATTGTCTTCAAGGTTTACTCAATGTTATACCTTTACAATTAATGAGTTATCATCTTGCAGTTGGTAGAGGAGAAAATGTTGACTATCCTCGTAATCTTGCTAAGTCCGTTACAGTTGAATAAGTTTTGACAATTTTTTACTTTATTTGGTTTATTTGATTTTATTTAATTTCTTTTTTGATATCTTTTTTTTTTTTTTTTTTTTTTTTTTTTTTTTTTTTTTTTTTTTTTTTTTTTTTTTTTTTTTTTTTTTTTTTTTTTTTTTTTTTTTTTTTTTTTTTTTTTTTTTTTTTTTTTTTTTTTTTTTTAAGTTTTTTATTTGGTGGTCACTTATACGTGGGTTTTTTTACGCTTTTATATTCTATTTTATTTTATTTCCTTTTACGTTTATTTCTTATTATTATTTTATTATCTAGTCTCTCAGTGGATTATAGACCAAATGGCTTTTGAATCTTCCAATTAATACAGAGTCTATGGATTGTTCTGAATTATATTCGAGAAATTCTTACATTCTTTTTATAGATTTTGAGACACTATTAATATATTTTTTTATATTATTTATTTATTTACTCAATTAATTATTTAGCTATCTTTGTTTATATCATGTATAATAAACTGAACGTTGTACAATTTAATTATTCAAGATATTTTTTATATTGATTTTGTTTTTATTTATTTTATTATTTTATTTTATTTTTTTTTTGTTTTACATATATATATATATATATATATAATATATTATCGTTTTAAAACTACTAAATTTGAAAAAAACATTCATCATAATATATTGTACAAAATTATTTACAAATCTAAATTTACAAAAAAAGAATTTAAAAAACCAAGACTAGAAAAATAGCAAAACACAAATTGAAAGGTTAAGAAGTGAAATTAATTGAATTATTTTCTAGACCTGAACCTCTATTTATTTGCAAATGTTTATCCTTACCTCCTGAAACTATTCCAACTTTTCGATCCCAATCAACAGAAAAAACATCATTTTGATCAGCTTTGTGTTCTCTACGAATGACATACAAACAAGCGGAATTTGATTTAGATCCAGATATACTATTATTATTATTATTACTATTGTTATTACTTTGAGATGAAACAGTTCTTATGTCCCATATCCGGACAGTACCATCATGTGAAGCAGAAGCAAAAATAAAATCACTTTCTGGTGATTGAGAAATAGAAGAAACGAAACCTGAATGTCCATTAAGTATGGCAACAGGAGCTATATTAATGCGAGAATCATATTCGCGCGGATCATGAATAGTAATTTGTCTTGTTGTTGAACCAGTTGCTATAAGATTAAGTTTATTTAAAGATTCAATTGACAGTAAAGAGCCAAAGCCTGTACCAACATTCCTTGTTGATACTAACAAACCGGTAGTTAAATCCCAAGTACGAATTGTATGATCTTGACCAGTACTATAACCAATTGTTGAATCATTTGCAAAAGTAACATCAAATACAGGTGGGAAATATTTATCAGTATCAGAATATTTATTTGATGCAATTTGGTTTGGTGTTAATACTGCTAAAGGACCTCTAAAATTTTCAGTTTGGGTTGCTTTTCTACGACGTTTTGATGTTATTGAAGTTTCATCTATTGAATTCAAAGGAATTTCAATACCTTCTTTTGGATTTGTACTCCATATTCTTACTGAACCATCTGAACTTGCCGATAAAATTCTATTTGTTGATTTATCCGTGGAAATATTATTAACTGGTGCAGTATGCCCTTTTAAAATTGCTATAGTTCCCATTGTAGATACTTTCCATAATCTTAAATCACGATCTATTCCAGCAGTAACTATTCTTTCATTTGATATCCATTTAGCTGATAATACTGAATTCTCATGTCCAATAAATTCTTTTTCTACATTACCAGATAAATCCCATATTCTTGCTATTCCATCGTAGGAACCACTTAATATTTTACTATTATCATTAAATATATCAACACTTGATATCCAATCATCTTGTAAAAAAGATGCTAAATAACTAGGAGGTAATATTGATTTGGTATATTCTATTTCTAATAAATTTTCCGCACTTAAACCATTTTTAACTAAATAATTTTCTAACGATGTTCTTAAAATTTCTTTACCATTTATTAAAAATTCAAAAGGAATTATCTCATCTGCACCTAATAAATGATTAACAATTTCTGATAATCCATATCTTTTTAAAGAACCTGGAACTAAAATTGGTTTATCGCTAATAGCAATATTTGGATCTCTAGTAGTAAGTCTAATTCTAATCTGCAATTCGGGTTTTTCCTCCATAATATATATCCTTTTATTGTATCAATTCAATAATAATTTTAATATAATTTACCGTAAATATTCATTAAACAATCTATTTTTTAATGCAAAATTCTCAAATTTGATGTCGAATTTTTAACCTTATTAGGTTTTTAAAATTTAATTTTTCTTTTTTCGTGAACCTCCAAAAAACTACTGTTTCCATGACAAAGTTTTTGTTATAGCAACAAAAAAATATAAGTTTTAAATGAATACATTGTACAGAGATATGCGAAAAATAAAAAACATATTTCAAATTTACTATATACAAAGATGATTTTTTTTAAAAATTGGGTAAAATTGATCAAGATTGTATAGTTTTTTTTTTTTTTTTTCTTGATTATTACGGTTTGATTGTTTATATGTGTGGCTTTTATGTTATGTATTTATTGTGTATAATATTACCAGCTTTTTGATACTATTTTTAAATTTATTTAATTTCAAATCTATAAAAATAATTTCTTCTCATTAAAGATCATGGAAACACATATTGTGAACATGAAAGCACTTTCTAGTGTTAATCTTTACTGATAAAAAAAAAAAAAAAAAAAAAAAAAAAAAAAAAAAAAAAAAAAAATATATATATATATATATATATATATATATGTAAAGAATTCGAAATGCGTAAACAAAATTTAGTTTCAACTTATATAAATATCATCCAGTACTTGTAGATCATACATTAAACGTTAATCAAAATAATATTCGATCGATATCGAAAATTACGTTTAGCATAAAATTTGTTTCGGTTTTTTATTTCCTTAGAAAAATTAGATATCATGGGTTCCAAACCAGATCTTATCGCCAAATGATACTGTTTATTTCGAAGCATACAAGACATGTTTGTCATACTGATAGGTCTTGAGTCAAACCCAGCATAAATAGGTATGTTAGATGTAGGATTATACCATCTTTTTGCAAAAAATGTACAACGTTTATGTTTAGGAGTACATTGATATTTATTGACTTGTTTAAAAGGAAAAGGTAATGACCATTTATTAAAAAGAATTTTTCTATTAGCTTTATTTCTGATTCTTTCTCGTTTTTCTAAAAGTTTTATCCAAGCTTCTTGGTTTGTTATTTTATCATTTATTTTTATTTGGCTTGTTATATTTGTAGGTGTTTTTTTAATTTCTTTATATGAATAAAAAGTAAAATTTTGATTATGATTATCGTAAATTTTCCCTCTGTATGTATTCAAAATAGGGAGCTTATCATTGAATTCATTAAATTTTTCTGTAATAATATTTACATTTTTTTTGCAAAACAGTTTAGCATTGAAATTTGATGATATTTTAGATATTTTTTTTTTTAAACTTGATTTCATAGTGTTTTTGTTTACATTAAAAGATTTGTTATTTTGGGAGTGTTTAAAAATATTTAATGAATGAAACAAAATGAAAAAGTCAGACTTGATCATCGAATATTTCAAAATTTTTAAAGTTTACCATGTTCAAAATTACTGATGTAGTCCAACTTTAAAAACATTTAAGTGAATAAATTTTTTCAAAGTACAATAATAAATATTAAACACAACTATTTGGCATTACAAGTGATTAATACATTTATGAAATTTATACATCTGCATTTAATAATAAAAGTTTTTAAATGCACAATAGATAAACTTAATATTATAAATGCAATCATGCAGTAAGTAATGTAATCTTAGATTTTTTATTTTAATCTCATAAATAATTTAACAAATGTAAACCAGTTTATAATATAAACATTTTTAACATTTTTAACATTTTTTATAACTTATTATACAAACATTAACATTCAAATTTAAAATACCAGAATTTACAAAAGTCGCATATTTTTATTTTAAATTAATTATTTCTTAATTAATTAAATTTTAATTAAATGTTTGATAATTAATTAAATTTTAGTCAGGAACAACTTATATAGCCGCAATAGCCGTTATAACCGTTATAAAATATAATACCTTAGTATTACCTTACAGGTCATTTTGCTCACTTCGTCTACAAATTTGCAAAAATAGATAACAGGTTCACGAAAATATATTAAAAAAAAAAAAAAAAAAAAAAATTTTTTTGAAAAACGTATATTTTTTTTTTTTTTTTATAGAAAATAATTTATATTTAGAATATAAAATTTTTTTGAAAAAAATTTTTTTTTTTTTTTTTTTTTTCTCTTTATGATGATGACTACTTGGTTAAAACATTCTTCTTCAAGAATTGGGCAGAAAAAATTATGTCTAAATGGTTCGTTTTTTTTTAAAAAAAAAATACATAAAATTGCAGTAATTGGTGGTGGACCTTCAGGTTTTTTTGCTATTGAAAGATTATTTAAAAAAAGTAAAAAACCTATTCATATAGATTTATTTGAAAGATATCCTGTACCTTATGGACTAATGAGATATGGAGTTGCACCAGATCATCCGGAAGTTACAAATGGAATTATAGGGTTTGAAGAAATGGCTAATAATAATGAAAAGAATGGAACATTTAAATTTATTGGTAATATATCAGTTGGTGAGGATATTTCTTTATTAAAGATTAAAGAAAATTATGATTCAATCTTATTTTCATATGGGGCTTCTTATGATAAAAAACTCAATATTCCTGGTGAAGATGATTACAAAGGAATTATTTCAGCTAGAGAGTTTATTGGATGGTACAATTCACTTCCCAAGGGGGAAAATAGTTCTATAGATTCTAATATACCTGATTTTAGTAATATTGAAGAAGTTGCAATAATTGGTCAAGGAAATGTTTCATTAGATATTGCAAGAATTTTACTAACCGATGTTGATACTCTTTCAAAAACAGATATAAGTATTGAAGCTCTTGACGCTTTATCAAAAAGTAAAATTAAAAAAGTTCATATTATTGGTAGGAGAGGTCCAATGCAAGCATCTTTTACAAATAAGGAACTTAGAGAATTAATGAATATACCAAATGTTTATTTTAATTCTATAGGTAAAAAAAACATATTTGATTTAAATTTAGTTCAAGGCGTGACTGATCGAAGAAGAAAACGAATGATTGAAATTTTAAAAAAAGGTAGTATTTCAAAAATTGGTGATGAACCTTTAAAAAAATCATGGAGTTTAAATTTCTTTCTTAGCCCAAAGAAATTTATTTCTGAAAATGGTTTATCTGTATCAGGAATTGAATTTAATAAAACAAAATTAATCTCCGAAAGAGTTGATTCACCATCTAAAATTGAACTCACTGGTCAACAAATTACTATTCCTGCACAAGCAGTTTTCAAATCTATTGGTTATAAAGGTTTAGAAATAAATGGTATGAAAGATCTAGGAATTCAATTTAATAAAAGTAAAGGAATAATTGTTTCCCGACAAGGTCGTGTATTAGCAATGGATAAGAATATTAAAAATGATAACAATAACAAGTATGATTTTGAGAAACCAATTCCAGGATTATATGTAACAGGATGGATTGCAACTGGTGCAACTGGGACAATTGCTACAACAATGATGAATTCTTTTATGGCTGCTGATACAATACTTTCTGATTTAGAAACAATAAAGGATGAGAATCGTCCAGGATTTAATGGAATTAAAAATGACATTCAATCGAAAAGTACATCTTGGGTTGACTGGGAAATAATTAATGCTTATGAACGTGAACATAATTTGGAAAACACTAGACCACGAACAAAGATAACATCTGTAGATAAGATGTTGCAAGTGATTAGAAATGGTAAAAGTGATTAGGATAATCTTATTTACTATTTATTTATCTATGTATATATTTCTATATCTATTTAAGATGCATATCTATTAATATATATTATACATTTATTTCACAACAACTTATATACATACTCAGCAATTGCCATGCTGGAAGTAAGTCCTGGGGATTCTATTCCTAAACAATTTATATAACCAGGAAAATCTTTTTCTTGTCTAATAATAAAATCTTTAAATCCGCTCCCTTCACCAACTAATTTTGGACGTATACCGGCATAGTCAGGGACAAAAGAATTAACATCAACTGAAGGAAGATAGGTTTTAACTGCCTCGATAGCTGATTTTAAACGCTTATTATCAGTAGAAACATTTAAATCATTAGGGTTAGTAATCCATTCAACATCGGGTCCAAATCTGACTCTTCCACCTAAATCAATAGTAAGATGTGTTCCTAATCCAGCTAATCCAGCAGGGCATGGATATATTAACCTTTTTGGTCTTGGGGATGAAGAATTATATGAAAAATAATTACCTTTTGCATAATATGGAGTAACATGTCTTTCAGATGGAAGAAGCATATTAGATATATTACAAGCACCTAATCCGCCAGAATTTATTAAAACTTCTGAAGTAAATGAAAAATTTTCTTCATCTGAAGAAAAGGAAGAAGAAGAAGAAGAAGAAGATTCTTTTAAGGTTGGAGAACATAAAATAGAATATTCACCATTATTTTCACGATTTATATCTTTAACAGTTGTTCCTAAAGCTAGATCAGAATTACCGTTAGACTCCATAACACCTTGTAAATATGTCATTAAATCATGGGCAGATACAATTCCAGTGGAAGGAGAATTTAAGATGCCTGACCGAGCAAGTACATCAGGTTCTTGTAATTTTGCTTTTTCTATTGATAAAAATTCAACCGGAACCTGACTGTTAGAAATCAAATAATACTAAAACCAATAATAATAACAAAAATTCTTACATTTAATTCCTTAGCGTTTTTCTCTAAATGAAGCAAATATTCTTCTTCTTTTTCGGTTTGTGCAACTACCCATTTGCCTGATAGTTAATAAAAAAATGTAAAAAAAAAAAAAAAAAAAAAAAAAAAAAATAAAACAAAGAAAACTCACCACATTGTTTATGTCCTATATTATACTTAGACGATACTTTATAAATCAATTCCTTCCCTCTTACACACAAACGGGCTTTCAAACTGTCTGGTGGATAGTAAAGACCAGCATGAATTACTTCAGAGTTTCTAGCCGAAGTCTCTGTACCAACTGAATCGTGTCTTTCGATTAAAACAATAGAGTTTGAAGGATTTTCAGCCAATTTTGCTGCTATTGCTAGTCCCACAACCCCGGCTCCTATAACTGCATGACTGTAATCAGCCCGAAAAGACACACATGAAGAAAAGGTTCTTTTTGATAAAAACAATGAAAATACCATTTTACACTTTTCGAAAAAAGAAAAATCAATCTATATGAGAAATATAATCTTAAGAATTTCCTATAAAATATTAGCAATTTTTAATGAGTTTTCCATTCAAGTTCTTTTTAAAACAAATTAACCTTTTTTTTTTTTTTTTTTTTTTTTTTTTTTTTTTTTTTCTTGGCCATAAAATATGGGGTAAATATTTTTAAGATAAGGATTAGGGTTAATATTATAGGACTTTAATAAATAAATCCCGGGGAACCCAATTTTAGAAATCTTTAGAACCCATAAAATATTATATGTCTTTATAAAATATGAGTACTTATGTAAATATATTAAAATTGTGAATTATTGTGTATATATATAGTAAATAGTATGTAATTTATTATTATATATGATTAATATAAGTATCTATATTTAAATTAGATGAAAATAAACTTTTAACAATAAAAAAAAATCTTTTCTTCCTCACAATGCAAATAATGCAATCATTTTAATATAAACAATGATTACAATCCTGTTGTTGATATGTGTAGCAAGTTAATCCGGTTTTCATTTTTATTTTTATTTTTATTTTTATTTTTATTATTTTTACTATTTTTATTATAATTCATTTTAACTTTTAAATGGGTTCATTTCTTATTATAACATGTAAATTTTAACTTTTAGTTGATCTTTGAACGGGCTGTGAATTCGACACTTCCTTACTAGAACTAGAAGCTTTTGAGACCCTAGAAGACTTTGATTTTCTTTGTCTCTTTGGTTTTTTCTCATTCCAAGCATAAAAAGGACAGAAACTTTCTATTATACCAACATCTTCAAATAGATTTGGGAAAAGCCATATTCCGGGAAAGAATGCAAAATATGTAAAAACAAACAATATTAATCTAACTATAGCAACAACTATAAGAAACGCTACAAATGCTAAAGCAGCAACTGTTAGATACCAAACACCAGTAATCATAAAACTAGGCCATAGAGGGTAAAAAATTGCCGCAAATATACCAAGCAAAGTAACAATTGCGTATATATATGTTTTAAAATGAATAGGTTCCCAAAACCAAGAATAATAAAGATCATCTCCAAATTCCTGCTCTCTTATCATTTGAATAGGTACAACATCCTTTGGAAGTTTTGCGAGTGTGGGAGCACCTGGATCTCCAGGTCTTATCTTTGCAACTCGGAAAGCTATATTGTTTAATGGAAGTTGCCTAAATGCTTCTATGGCTTGTTGTTTATTTCCAATCACAGGTAATTCGCTTCCTTTTTTTTTTTGTAATTTTTTATAGTCATCACTTAACAGTGCACGGACCGCTCGTTTAACTAGATAAAGATTAGTATAAGAAAAAATAGATAGGAAATAAAAATATAAATTATAACATGAATGAGAATATAAAATACATGAAATAAATAAATAAATAAATAAATAAATAAATAAATAAATAAATAAATAAATAAATAAATAAATAAATAAATAAATAAATAAATAAATAAATAAATAAATAAATAAATAAATAAATAAATAAATAAATAAATAAATAAATAAATAAATAAATAAATAAATAAATAAATAAATAAATAAATAAATAAATAAATAAATAAA
>JAJLXO010000164.1:40204-103595 GCA_030571375.1 Botryozyma mucatilis | reverse complement strand
TCAACAAATATTAAAAAATGTCAAAAAGTGTTGAAAGAAACAGAAAAAAAGAGCCCAATTTAGCTTAATTTAATAAACTTTTAATGTATTTCAAGTTGCGTCGTTAATTAATTTGCTAACAAAATAAATTAGATATTACTATAAGGTTGCAAAGTATCCATGACAACGGCATAAAGGTAAAACTTGACCTTAAAATTTAATTATAACTCCTTTGTTGAATTGCTTATTAATATCAATTATCTGTTAAATAGGGTAATTGAAGAAAAACATAGGTAATACCTTTCGAAATTCTAAAAATTAAATTTAGCCTATTTGGGTTAAATGAGAATTGTGATTAATTAATTATTGTAGCAGATTATTTTAAAAGTGTTTGCTTTAGAACAAGATAATAAATATTTTAATTACCATGGATAAAAATAAACCTTGTGATAATGGGAACTCCATACCGAATTTGAACACTCAAGAAAATCAGTCGGTATCAGAAGCTTTACCAGTTCCCACTGAGAATAGTAATTTGGGGTTTTTTAATAATGTGTTAACTTCTAACCCGTATTTTTCTGCTGTAAGTTAAAATTCTTTATGGCATGGTTATTTTTATTATTGCTCCATAATTTTTTTTACATGTCAAATTATTAATCACTAGGGATTCGGATTGATGGCTCTTGGAGTAGTACTTGCGACAGCTCAGCGGGGATTAAAAACAGGAAGTTCGTTTTTGTATAGACAAATGTTTGTTGATTTAGAAATACCTTCAAAAGATAAAGCTTATGACTGGGTATTAGAATGGATGACAAGACAAACCAATAAACCTGTATCTTTAGAATCATCTAAATCTTTTAACACGTCGTTACAAGATAGTATTATTTCTCGTTTACTTGGACGCAAGCACTTATCTGTTCAAACATTATTTAAACAACATGATAACGGCTCAGTAACGACTAGTTTTAGTATAATTCCAGGACCAGGACATCATATTATTAAATACAAAGGTGCCTTTATTCGTGTTTCACGGGAAAGATCCGGCAGACTTATGGACCTTACACACGGAACTCCTTTTGAAACTGTAACTCTTAAAACTTTGTACAGAGATAGACATTTATTTCAAGATATTTTATCCGAGGCTCGCACAATGGCAGTTCAATTACAACAGGGTAAAACTGTTATTTTTACTTCATTTGGTCCCGAATGGCGTCCATTTGGTCTTCCTAGACGCAAAAGACCATTAAATTCTGTAATTCTTGATAAAGGAGTATCTGAAAATATTGTTTCTGATGTAAAAGATTTTATTTCATCTTCTCAATGGTATATTGATCGTGGTGTTCCGTATCGAAGAGGGTATTTATTATATGGTCCTCCAGGTTCAGGGAAATCTTCTTTTATACAAGCTTTAGCAGGCGAATTAGATTATAATATCTGTATTTTAAACCTTGCAGAACCTCATTTAACTGATGATAGACTAAATCATCTTATGAATCATATCCCTGAAAGGTCATTGCTTTTATTAGAAGATATTGATGCTGCTTTTACTACTCGTAGAACTCAAACAGAAGATCAAGGATATGCGTCTGGCGTCACATTCTCTGGGTTACTTAATGCTTTGGATGGTGTAGCTTCATCTGAAGAAAGATTAATATTTATGACAACAAACCATATTGAAAGGTTAGATCCTGCTTTAAAACGTCCAGGAAGAGTAGATATGCAGGAGTACATCGGAAATGCATCAGATTATCAAATAAAGGTTATGTTTAATAGATTTTATTTTGAAAATAAAACTATAGAACAAGAAGGACCGGAGAATGAAATTTGTCTCCAATTCCTTAAACATGTAAAAGCGTTGGATAGACCTGTTTCAACTGCTGAATTACAAGGTTTATTTGTATATAACAAGGAGAACCCAGAAGGTGCTATCAATATGGTACCTTTGCTTGCAACGAAATTATGAATTTTTTAGATTTTGTATTTGTATATATTTATTTATATTTTTAGAGAAAAGCGAAAAGCGAAAAGCAAAGTTTGTTTGATTTTATACGTAAATGCTTGAAATCTTTTGTGAAACAGAAAAAAAAAAAAAGTAAAGTTATTTTACACATTTATAAAAATGTGACTAAATACTATAAAAAAAAGTCAAAAGTATGTACAATATCACAAACCCAGAAATCATTTAAAGTGAAGATTTTAGAATTAAAGATTCGAAATAAAAATAAAAATTGATATCAGAATCAGATATAAATTCAAAATAAAAATAAAAATCAATTAGAATCAGATTATATTTGAATTCCTTTATAATTATCACATCCGTCTGGACATACTTTCACCACTGAAGTGATTAATGATACTATTTTAAAATTATTCTATCCAATATAGAAAAGTTTAAAATGCTAATTTTACTTGAAAACCCATTCCCTACATACAATAAAATCGTATACAAGATGGATTTAAGTTTAGTCTTCAGAATAAAGCATACTGCAAGATTATAAAAACTGCCAAACTGCTCTTATTAAATTCTCAAAATAATATTCAGTTTTAAATATTTAAAAAATTATTCCCTTTGTGTTGATTTCAATGCCACCCCCCATTTAGTAATAATGTTAATTGTTATTTGTCTGTTGTCTAAATCCATTTCTGCCCTAACTTACTGATATTGTATAGTTTTTTAAGTATTTATATGCGTAAAATTATTTGTATATATTGTATTTATATGTATACTTTTAACTTATTATTATATGTTTTTCTTTTGTTTTTTACTATGTAAGAGTATATTTTATATGTAAACAAAAAATTAAAAAACGAAAAAACGAAAATGAAAACAAACAAAATGCGGGTTTATATAATAATCTAGGAAAATAATCAAAAGAGGAGAAAAACGTTACAAAATTATTTTAACCAATAAAAGAGGAGGAATAAACTAGTCAAAAGAATATCAAAATGTAAACAAACAAACAATAAATAAATAAATAAACAAACAAATAATAATTTAAACTAAGACGCGTTTGTTTGTACCTCGGTCAACAAACGCGTATATTAAGTTCACTCTTGTGGAACATTATATAATAATTGTGTTAATATTATATAATAAAACTATCTGTGTATTACATAGTATAATTCATTTACTAATATATATAATACTACAATATATACACTACATGGTTATTATTAATAAATATCAATTCTAAATTATTATATTTTACTATAATCTACACATATTGACTAAGCCATCTGATACCTTCACCGTATCCTTGTCTCATAACAACAGAACACATGAAAACCTCTATAGGACGGATTCCTTCCAAAGGAACTTTTCCTTTTCCAGTAGTTGTGTATAAACCAAGAGCTCCACGTAATTCATCTTCAGAAACAGCTCCTGGAGCATCAATTTTATTTCCTAATATCAAAAAAGGAACCTTTCCAAGTTCTTCAATTGCAAGTAAAGCATCAAGTTCAACTTTTGCTTCTGGAAGACGATCAATATCAGCAGCATCAACAAGATAAACAATACCATTAACTTCAGGGAAATAATCTTTCCATAATCTTCGTGCTTGTTGATGTCCTCCTAAATCAAATGTAGTGAATCGACAATTTCCTATGGCTAATTCTTCAGATGTGGGATGTAGGGTTGGTTGTAAAGTTGCTAGGCGATCATTCTAGAAATAAATGCATTATAAATTATGTAATATATAATAATATTACATAGTACATAATAATCTCGTTAGCAACCGATGTATAAAAATAAAATAATATAATAATAAAATTGAAGCAAGAGACGAAAATAAATAATATGATATAATATTGAATATATTATAATGAAATAAATAAAATAAATAAAATAAAATATATTGTAATAAAATAAAATAAATAAAAATACCTTCAACATGTGTAGTAACGTAGTTTTACCAGCGTTGTCAAGACCTAGAAAAAGTAATTTTGCGTGTTTGTTTAATAAGCCTAAAGAGGCGAGCATGTCGTACACTGAATGTTAGAATTGTAGTAAAACATTATGGTAATTAAAATTAATAAAATAATGATAGAAGTGAGTATATGTAAATATAAATAGATATAGATTATAGGAAAATATAAGGAATAAAAATATAAAAACATAATAAATAAAATATATAAAATAAATTTAAATAATAAATAAAGTAAATAAAATAAATAAACAAAATATTAAAAAAGCAATTAACAATCAATATTTAAAATCAAATAATATAAACCAAACTATTCAAATTATTTAAATTGAATGAGGAGAAAAATAAAAATATAAGCCAAATATATAAAATTCAATATAAACAAAAGAATCTTAATTGAATCAATAGCAAATAAATAATAAATAATATCAAAATTTCCATTTAAACAACTTACTCCAATTTAAAATCCACATTTTAGTTGTATAAAATAGTGTGAAAGTATAATAATAAAGGAAATACTTTTAAACAAGAGGGGGAAATAATACACTGTAAATAAATTAAATAAAATAAAAAAATAAATAATCAAATAAAAACTTAATGAATAAATAATAAAAATTAATAAAAATAATAAAATAATAAAAAATCTCTTCACAGGTGCCTTCCTTAATTTTTCTTTACAATGATTCTTCTATCAGTAGGTTGTCATGGATACACATACCGCCAACCAGTGTTATACTATATAGTAATTTGCAAGGGAAGACTTATATAAAATTTGCAGATTGTTAATTTAACATTCTAAATGATAAATTTAATAAAAGTTTAAAGTTATTTAAAATACAAAAATATTTTTTTTTTTTATTATTAAATATCAAATATTATAATAACAAATTGCATTATGTACAAGTTTTGTATAAAAAAAATTATGAAAAGATTGTGTTACTAATTGCATAGCAACTATAAATACATCAAATTACACACTCTTATACATTGTTCGTTTCTAAGCTTTATTCACAAATACAATCTATTAACAATATATTTAATAATACATTTAACAAAATACAAGCAAAAATAATTATACATAAGTATACATAGATAATACAGCACCATAAGAAAGTAATGAGTGGTCAGCAGCTAATAAAAGCAATAAGCCAGTAAATAATATACACCAAAATAATAATAAACAAATAATAAAAATAATAAAAAAATAAAAAATAAAATAAAATAAAAAACAGAAAATAATTTCTGTAAATGTAGTCATTTGTGTTTAATGTTATATCATATAAAATATATAATATAAAACATTTGGATAATAATTTGCATCCATATATATAATAAAAGATTTAATCTGTATCATTAATATCATCATTAATAGCAATGCTTTGCTACAAACAATGACTTAAATCATACAGATAACATCCATTCCACCGGCTCATTTGCTGAAGCGTTAATTGCTTCAAGCCACATTCGGCGCATACAATCAGCACCCTCAGCCGGCAATCTTCCAAAATGGGTTTTAGAAGTATTATCCAAACGTTTGTTTGGTTGTTTATGAGTCTGATCATCATGAGTATAAGAATAGCCCTTCTCTTTTTCATATTCATTGTTATATGAATTCAAATTAGATAAAGACTGTAAAGCATTCAACCTGGGTAGACAATTCTCATTCTTTTGTAGATTTCCTTCTGTAGCTAAATATAAATCATGATAGTTGTTGCTAACTTCAATTTCAATAACTTCTCCCTTTAAACTTTTTTTCTTTAAATCTAAAACTGGTGGGCTATTTGATACTCTTCCACGTGGAGATGAATAATAATCAACTTCATTGCCAAGCAAAATTCCTCGCTTTTTTTTACGACCACGGGCTTCAGGAAAACACCCACCGCGAGGTGCTGGCGACTTATTGTATAGATTATGCCTTCTCCGCTCATTTCGATTTTCAACTCCAGCAACTATTTCAATAGCAGATCTCTTGTGTAGTTTAGACTTCTTTCTACCATTTCTCATGTTTCGTGGACATGGAGATAATGTACGAATTCTAGTTCCTTTACTCGCATTAACAGTAGTAGTAGCAATACCACTATTTACATTCACATTTTTATTTCCAGTCACTCTGTCAGCTGCAATTGTCTTCGAATATGAATTCGAAACATTGCGCTTAGAGCGTCCCTGTGAAACATACAAAAAATTATCATATCCAGTAGATCGTTCATCTTTTGCAAATGGAAAGGGCGATTTAGTAATTTCATCACGAAGCCGTATAACAGGTAAGGGTGATCTGGGGAAAGCTGATCGTTTAGTTTTATAATATTTAGTATTTGAAGTATCAAGTGCTTTTTTCTCAGTTGCATCTTCAAACACAATCCGCTTTTTAACGGGATTTTTACAATTATTCACTTGATCTGACGAAGTAGTAGCTGTACTAATAGTATTATCATCATCAATTTTGTTTTGGTTAATATCTTCTTTATCATTCGAAACGCAAGGAATTTGCAAAATCCCTTTTTCGGCAGCTTTTAATTTATAAGTACATTTATTTTTAGAAGTATTCTTAGAATTCAAAGAAGTTGAGGAATTAGCGAATCTACCAAATGTATTATCGAACCCAAAATTATCTGCCATAAAAACTTCTCTTGAATTAGAATTTGATTTGTTAAACTTTATATGACCATTGCTAATATCTGTGTAACTTCCGTTAGTAATCGTGTCACTTGCGGCATCGTATAAAGCATCTTCAATATCCAATGGAAATGATGGATCAATATCTTGTGGACAAGGATCAGTCTTATGATGAAGTTTGTGATTATTTGAAGAAAAGAATGCAATCTCAATGGGACGATCTTCATCAAATGTTCCACAAACAAAATCTGAAGTATCCGGAAGCATTTTTTGAGGAGGACATGACGGACCTAATGCAATCTCTTCAAGTTTACTCGTAGATCTGTAGTCTATCGAATTAGAATGACAATTTCTATAACCTCCATAAGGAGCTCCCGAATTACTAGGGGGAAAAGAGCTTGGACAAAGATGGTTATTAACAGTTTTGACAAAACAAGAGTAAACCTCATCCTCAAATGAAATATCATCAGAATTCAACTTGGAAGTATCTTGAGTACAATACTTACTATCAGATTTGCTTTTTAAAATAGTTTTTACTTTATTCGAATCTGGTTCTGCATCAGAATCCATACGTGCTGACTCAAGTTCCAAAGAAATTCCGTTTCCAATTTCTAAATCAAAATTATCCGCACAGGCATATTCTACTTGGTCTTGGCAATCGTCATCATTTTCAATATTTATTTTTTGCTCATTCTCATCATCGTCATCATCTTCATTTTCACAGCTAGTGCGGTAATGAGCACCGTTTTGCAATTTATTTTTAAGAATTTTCATTTCAACGGTTCTTTCATTTTCGCTACAGCCCATTTCGATATCACTAATATTTTCTTCCTCGTCAGTAGAGTCATTATCACTCTCAGACAATTGAGAATCATCATCATCCTCGTCTTCATCTTCATCTTCATCTTCATCATCATCTTCGTCTTCATCATCTTCTTCTTCATCGTCATCATCTTCGTCTTCGTCTTCATCTTCATCGTCATCGTCGTCATCATCTTCATCTTCGTCTTCGTCTTCTCGAATATCATTTTTACTTTCAAAATTAACCTTTCTATTAGAATAATTAGAAATGCAAATAGAGTTTTTGTTTTTATTGATGTTAATAAATTTACATTTAAGTCCAGGTTTAACCTTAGAAGTATTATTATCATCCTCATCCTCATCATCATTTGGATTAGAGGTATCAGATAAACTTTGCATTTGTCTATCTTTAATTAAAATGTCATCGGCAAGCATAGGACGACCCTGTAAATATTCTGAGTCAGCGTGCTTCAAAGAAAATGAGTTATTCAAAGTTGAGTCATTAAAATTATTTGAAAAAGACACTTTTCTTGAAGTAATACAAGTAGAATCTTGTTTATTAATTTGATTTAAAGTTTGTTGTTCGTTCTGAAAAAAAACAACTTGTTCTTGATTTTTGGTATTAATATTACTTTTTGAATTATCCATAGCACAAGTTTCAAATTTGATATTGTTTATAGATTTTTCTTTTTCATTTAAAGTAAAAGAAGAGGATTTACTATCTAAGTTTTCGCAAATAAACTTTATCGCCGGTTTACTTTTTTCAACATTTTGATTTGAATCGAAATGTGTTGATTTTTGTTTGCGTTCATATTCACTTTCATTTTCAAATTGATTGTCCGAACCACTAGCCTTACGCATTATACTTAAAGGCTTTACAGTGTCGGATACAACAGGTAAATTTAATAAATTTTGATTTGGGCAATTATTTTTTTTAACATTAATTGTTGAGTTAGGGGATAACATTTTAGTTAAAAGGGAACATTTATCTTTTGATTCCAGTCTTGATTTTTTTGCAAAGTCATGTTTGGTATCAAAGCGGCAAATTTGCTCCTTTGGATGAAGCGAGCTTTGAGTGGCATTCATTTTATAAATAAAAAGTGGTGAATGGATTTTTCAGATAAATAAATAATTAATTATTAGATAATAATTAATTATTCAAAAAGTGTATAAATATTTCAAAAATAAAATATGCTTAGTAAAAAAAAATGATTATTATAGATTATGATTATTATAATTTTAAATTTGATTTTTCAAATGTTTCAAATCAAAATTAAAAAGAAAAGCTCGCTTAAATGAGGAGAAATATTTTAAATAGATATCAAAATCCGTATTAAAATGGGATAATAAAAGGGGAAAAAAAATATACTATTGAGAGGAAATCATTGTGAAAGCTGTTTAAATATGTTTGAAAATATAGTTGAGTGATTAGAAAAAACAACAAATAAACGAACAGTAAATATTATGTCAACCAACAAGTGCGAGTAAGAATTCTTCGTAGTTGATTGAATCAAGTAAACATTTATAAATAAAAATTATAAAAATATAAAATGATTATAATTTTATAATCTATCAAGGACACTAAAAAGTTTTAATTATAGTTATAAATTTAAAGTTTATTTTAAATTTTTATAAAAATGAAATTTATAAAAATAAAATAACAGTAATAAACCTATAACAGTAATTCACTCAAATATTATTCAAATCGGAAAAACCAGTACATAGAATAGAATGTAATTATCTCCTATTAACTAAGACAATTTATAGTAGAAATTATTAATAGTTTAAAATTTTCTTTTCTTTTCTATTCTTTTTTTATTTTTTATTTTTATTTTTTTATTTTATAATTTTAAAGATTTAACCGTCTAATAGTTAAATAGTTGTTGCGTAAATAAACTATCAAATAACTAGTAAATTCGACAAAACTAGTGTGACAAATAAAAATAAAATTTTTTATTTGCTAAATTAACCTGAGAAAATTAAATTTAAATTTGAATTTAAAATTAATTACAGTTTAATATTTAAATTTAGACTTTGAACTAAATTTTAAAAAATCTAAATTAAACTAAAGTAAATAAAATAAAATCTAAAATTTGTTAGACTAATAAAAATCTATCGTACACAGCATAGTTAAAAACTTACTGTAGAACATAAAGCAATAAAAATTAAATGCTAATATACTAAAAATAAATAAAATAAAATAAAAGAAAAATAAAAATAAAATAATAAAAACGCAAATAAAAATAATAATAAAAAAACAAAAAAAAACAAAAAAAAAAAAGTAAATACTAACGCTAACAAATATCCACTAAGTATTAATTAATTAATATTAACTTCATTCCTTGCGTTAGTTTTTACTTACCCTACACAGCTAGGCTTACTTTTTTCGGCAATTGCCAATGAGGACTATATAATTACGAAATAAACAATATTAATATTTTTACTTTTATATTTATTAATTTATTATAATTTTTTTTGTTTGATTGTGTTTTTACTATGATTATTATATTTATGATATTTATTACTTGTATATTTATATTTTATACTATTATTACTTTATTTTTTTTTTTTTTTTAAACTATACTTTTTTTTTTATACATACGTTATTATTAGCTGTTTATATTTTGTTATGTAATCATTTATGTGTGCTTATTAATCGTAATACGTGGTGGATAGGTCAGGTGAAGTTCCTTGTTCGTTTTAGATTGAAAACAAAACACACCACTCGTGATGAGCAGCGAATCGTAAATTGAAATCACTTGAAATAAAATTAAATATTATATCACACGTATGAATAAAATTTTTTTTTTTTTTTTTTATACTAAAATTTTATTTATTTCTTTATTATTTGTTAACGTCATTCAAATTACTTCGTATACGATTAAATTACAAACTTGGCTATTTGTTAATAATTGTCATAGATACAAACATTTCTTTACTAATACAATATTAATATTTATAAACTATATGTTATTAAAATAAAATTATTTTATAGTGAGCACTATATAAAGCAGTAATAAATACTTTATTAAAGAATAAAAATAATGAGAAATAAATATTTTTAAAAAAGGTTAAAAAAAAACTGTTTATACATCATATAAACGCCATATGTACGCCAAATAATATTTTATTTCAAACTCACAACGTGTACCCCCCATAAATTTTAACAGTCACAATGAGCGTCTTAGCGACTTCTTAATCCTCTCTTAACCCTATTAATTTTATTTTTAACCCTAGTGACATCACACGGTATTATACAGGGTACTTACCACCAACTCAATGTGTCACGCCTTCTATTCAATTAAATAGATGCTTTTAATATATTATTTTTTTACTTTTTTTTATTTTATTTTTTTTTTGTATTATATATATATATATATGTGTATATATATATTAATTGGAATTTCTTATATTTAATCAGTATATTACGTTCTTTACAATTACTACTTTCTGGGGCGTAGTCTATAGCAACATCTGTTTTTTACAACTAATCTATTTTTAAATATTATTGAAAAATGTAATAAGCATTGTAAGAAAACATATAAACAGAAAAATAATAAGTAATTAGAATATAATATTAAAGATTATAAATAATCAGAATTTAATATTTAAAAAGTAAAGTTAATTAGTAAACAATCAAAAAAAGTAAAAAGCAAACAAATAGGTGTTCATGCCAAATTCCCAACTTGTAAATAACGATAAATAAAACTAAATAACACCGCTTTCATTCAAATGCAACCTAACCACTACGTGTACTAGTAGTAGTGTTGTCATAGATACATATCCACCACGTTAACATTTACAGTACACTCATATTACAAAAACAAACTATACTATTACTAGTAAATCGCTTAATAAACATCATAGCACATTGATTGCCACCTAGTTTGGTTTAATTTTTATAAATGCTTCGTTCAAAATTAGAAAAAATTTAATTACTTTACACTTTCCACTTTCTTTTTACTTTAAATTCTTTTGTGCCTAATAGCTTTTTGCGGTTATTATATTTTTTTTTTTTTGTAAATACACGTTCTTATGGTAACGTAAATATTGGCTGCTTTTAAAAAAACTTTTCCATCAATTGATACTTTTTAGTGTAAAATAAAGCTGTTTAAATATATAGAAAATTCAATGTACATAAGAAATAGCTAAATTGATGAAAAACTTATAAATGTTTATTAAAGTATTTGAAGCTTGCAGAATAAAACATATTGATTAGATTTACATGAAAAAAATAAAAAAAAATAAAAAATAGTAATTTATTCCTATATACAATCCTGTTATTTTATATGATAGAAAATAAAAAAGCTTAAATAATAATAGTAAATGTAAATGTAAATGTAAAAAATTTATCGACACAAACAACAAAAGAAATATATATTTAAGAACAAAAACATTTTTCAAATATACAAACATAAATAAGAATAATAAAATTAAAAACCAATACGAGTATAAAAAAATGAATAAAAAAAAACAAGAAAACAGAAACTTTTTGCAGTCCATAATAAATAAAATCTGCATTTGTTTTTTAAATTAAAGTTATCGTACTAATTTTTCATAAATATATAATATAATTTATTTTATTTTATTTTTAAGCCAAAATTCCAATCAAATACAATCATCTATATAATACTTACCCAAAATATGTTATGAACGCTTATGTACAGGAACATATTTTCCGGGCTTATTTGCTGGTGTATTCTGACTTTTGTCTGATGATTCTTTAGAAGAATCTTGAGGTTTAGTTTGTTGTCTCATTGGTGGTTTATACGAGTTGGTAGAAGATCTAGTTGGAGGTTTGATAGGTTCAGAAGCAGCCACTGGGCGAGCATTACCAAATGGATTCGAACGAGGCTTATATTTATCTGATGTAGACTTACTGCTAGGAGGTTGTGAAGTATCGGCATTATTATTTGATGTTGATGTATGAGCTGTAGTTGCAGAAGCGTTGCTACGTGCAATAGGAGGCTTATATGCATTTCTCTTAGGTCCATCATCACTTCTCCTGGGTACTGGTGCATCAACTGTCTTTTTAGATGCATCATCAGAAAGAGCGAGGAATGGGTTTCTTTGTTTACTCTTTCGTGCTTCAATTTCCTCTTCACGTTTTCTTCGCCTGGCTTCAATCTCATCGTTCTTTTTATTTAATTCAGACTGATCAGCAAGATATTTCTTCAATGCTTCAGCCTTCTCTTTATCTCTGCGACGAGCTTCTTCTTCCGCTTTCTCTTTAGCAATTCTTGCTTCTTCTTCAGCTTTCTCACGAGCAGCACGTTCAGCTTCTTCCTTAATACGACGTGCTTTAACTTCAGCAATACGTTTCTTCTTATCAGCCTCAAGCGCAGCAGCGGCATCAGAACGCAATTTCTCAAGTTGCACTGCACGCTCCTCTTCAATCTTTGCTCTGAATTTTTCGTAATCAGGTAGAAGACGTTTCAAACGAGAATGAAGTTCCATCTTCTTATCATGCTCTATCTTAGAACTCTTTACTAAAGCTTCATGACGAGCATCGTGCTTTTGTAAATCACTCTTCTTTTGTTCTTCATAATCTTCCTTAATAAGCGGTATTTCTTCACGACGGAAAGCACGCTCCAAGTGATCCATTCTTTTACTAGTTATTCTCATTTTATCGCGAACATCCTTTGTTTCCTTTTCAAGTTGCTCAATATGCAAAAGTCGTAATTTATCAGTATCCAAGTCATCAAGTTTTTCAATATCAATACCCAATTTAGACGTGAGACCCTTAGCACGTATATCTTCAGCAAGTTTCTTTCGTTCCTCTTCCTTGATTGAGGCACGCTCCCGTTCAATTCTTTCAATTTCAAGCCTTCTAGCTTCTTCTGCAGCACGTCTCTTATTTTCTTCTGATTCAGCCAATGCCTTTGCACGACGTTTTGCTGATTCCTCTTCTTCTTTTTTAGTGCGTTCTCTTTCAATTGCCTCTACACGACGAGCAATAAGATTTTTTCTAACTAATACAGCGAGATGTTCCTTTTCAACACCAGTTAATTTGGATTTTCCTTTTACTGTATCTTCAGCAAAAGCCGATGTACTGAAAGCACGTTCAAGTGCTTCTTTGCGTCTACGCACTTTTGCATCAATAAACTCTGCATCAACAGCCAAAAGAGAAGCATGCAAAACTCTTGCAAGTCTAGAAAGAGCAGTACGTGCGGCTTGAGCTCTTGTTGTTTGTAATGTAAATGAAGGTTCAGAAATACGTTTAGCAAGGAGTGCAGGAGGTAAAAATGATTGTGAAGTTGATGAAGATAATAAGTTCGATGCAGTAGCTGCTGCAGCTGCAGCTGCAGCTGATGCTGCTGAAGATGAACCAGATAATGAAGTATAATAAGATGGATCAGTAGTAAAAATTTCACTTTTAAATACAATTAAACCACGTGTGTGATCTATATAAAGAGATAAACGTCCTGATTTACAAAGACTCATAACAAATTTCTCAATGTAAGAAAGTGAAAGACTAAATGAGGCATCAAAGTTGGTAAGTTTTATAAGAAAATCAATCTTTACATTGTCATAGATTTGAGAAAGTTGTTCAAACAAACGAGTTAAAATGACATTCTTTAAAGGATTTAAATAAATAGAATAATCCAAATCGCGGATAGAAGAAGACTTAGTGGTAGATTCAGTATTTTCAGAATTTGCTGAAGTGTTTGAAATAGAAGCAACAAGTTTTTTAATAACTGGAGCTATACGTTTTGAAATTAATAATGGATGGAAATCAATTTCGAGAATTTGATAAAGTTCTTTAACTTCAGGGCACGATTTTCCTAATATATTTTTAGCTAAAGCATCTTTGAGCAAATTTTGTCTTGTAGGAGGACGAGGTACATTTAACAAATTAGCCAATCTATTATTTTTATGCTTTTCAGTATCATCTGTTTCAGCGCCAAATAAAGAAAATGAAGAAACAGATGTTTTCGATGAATCAAAATCTGGAATTGAGAGAGCAGAAAGTACAACCAAAGAAGATAGTTTTTCTAATTGGGAATCCAATACATCCTTTGAATGAGCATTTACTGAGCAAAAAGTATGATAATAACGATTTAAAGCAGCAGCATGAAATAAGTAATTATCAGATACAAGGAAAATACGAGCTAATTTTTCAAAATAAGTAATCATCATATTTTGTTGTACAGATTTTTTTGAAAGAGTGAAAAGCGTATGAATATCTTCAATTGATCTAAAGGCTTCTTGCCACAATTCAAGATCTACAGCAGCATTGAGTTGATCAAAGCGAGTATCTAAATGACGTTGAAAAGTTTCATGATCACTTAAATCGATTGAATGAGGTTGTGAAGAATAACGAACTGCATTTTGAAGATGAGAACGTAAAAGTTCACATAAGCGACGGAATTCAGTCTTACGAGTATATTTTAAACAAAAATCGAAAGCTTGTTGAACAGTAGAATGATACATTACTTCTAATCTGGAATTATTTCTAAAAGTATCCAAGACAGTTCTATAAGCTTCCCATAAAAACTTAAGCCAAGGAGTAACAACTGCTCTATCTGTACGATCTTTTGATTGTTCGGTAGAGACAGAAGCCAACATCATATCTTCTGGAGCTTCTGTTGCTTCTAAATCATCAACATCAACCTGCATTTTATCTGCATGTGCCTGAGCATCTGATACTTTTGCTTCAGCTAATGATAAAAATTTCTTTAATACGGTTTCAATAGAAGAAACTGAAACATTTTGTGCTAAATTTCTATATTGATACAATCCTTCTTTTGCTAATTTTCCTTTTTTAAGTTCTACACATAATTCAAAATATAAAAGCATAATTGGTTCCAATGATGTTAATGATGCCGATTTTGTTCTTTTTGCCGTGATAACATCATGAAGCATTTGCAAAGCTGAGCTTTTCTGATCAACTGCAATAAGTTCTTCAGCGCGCTATTCGTTAGTATTAAATTAGAAAAAAATTTTATTAATAAAAAAATAAATAAATAAATAATTGAGGTATTATCCAAAGTCCATAAAATAGCACAAACGAGCTTAAAACGATTAAATCATATAATTAGATTCAACTAATTCTAATTGACTTCAATTGAGTTCAATTAATTTTAATTAATTTACAAACCTTAAGAACGCTCTCAGGGCGCGCATGAGGTGCCATTTTCGAATTCTTTTTTTTTTTTTTTAGTTTTTTTTTCAATTCCTGAAGGCAAATTTAAGCTATGTAGGAAGGAAAAATAAAAAAAAAACTTAATTATAAAATTAAATTATATTTTAAGAAAATTTGTTGGAAAACACTTTTTTGTTTTTTCTGGAAAATTTTTCGTTGCCATGTATTAGTAAGTGTTATATGTACATATTAGTAATGAGGTTAAAAAGACAGGGTAAAAAAATCTTTAAGTATTTATTTGTAATTTATATCAATTAGCTTATGTAACCGGTTGACTATGTTTTTTTTTTTTTTTAATTGAATTTAAAAGTGATTTTTTTTTTTTATTCAACTGTATAAAAAATAAAATGAAATAGTAATATTGAGTTAGACTATATTAAAACTGACTTCCGATTTTTAAATATTTAAATAATGATTAAATAGTAAATATTTTTTATTAATTTACATGCAAAATTTGATTATAATATTTTTAATAGAATAAAATTGTTTACCATGTGTATTTCAGTATGGAAAGGATTAATTTTTTATGGCAATGACTTTAGATTTATTTTCTTTGTTTTTTTTTTATTATTCATAAAATATATTTTTGCAATTTATATAGTGTTATAAAATTAACTCCACACAAATGAACTTTTTTTTTTTTAAAAAAAAAAAAAAAAAAAGTTTTTTATTATAAATATTTAACATTACATAAATAAATAAACAATTATAGATAAAATGCTTATGTTTTTTTTACTGGTTTTTATAAGATAACTTGAAGTTCTTGGAAAGTACGTATTATGTAGTTTGGCAGTGTTGGTAAATATTTAGTAATACGATATCTTTTTTTCAGATCGTTAAAAGATATCATCGCTAAAAAGAAGACTGAAAAACTACCAAAAAAAAAAAAAAAAAAAATACATGCCTAGGTCTATCAAACGGCCATTTAAAATCATTGAAAACCATCAAAAATATATAATATAGATTTTTCTTATATTTATAATTATATTAAGCAATATAAAAAACATATTAATATTATACAATAATTTATAAAAATCTATAAAAAAACAATATAAGTGACTCTGTAGTATTCTCGGTTTCTATGGATATTTGACTATGATAAGCGTTAAACTATCCTTTGTATTATATAGTTAGTGCTTTCAAGGGCGACAAAGAAAGTATTGCAGAATTCAATATAAAAGCTAAGAGTCGGCAAGCTTTTTTTCTTTTTTCTTTTTTCTTTTTTCTTTTTTTTTTAATTAATTTTATATTACAATTTGTTTTAGAATAAAATTTTTAGCTTTTAAATTTGTAACATATAGTATTCTTTAAATATAAAATCATTTAGCATGGGGGTAATTATATTCATACTAAATAAGGGGTCTATATTATATTTATACTAACTACTAGATGACAATTGATAAACAAAAAGAAGCCGATAAGGAGTTACTTAAACTTCGTCGATTACTATTGGCTCATGAACGTCTTGTTGTGGAAATTGGACGTCCTCGCCCTGATCCTCAAAAAGTTCTTGACGAGTAAGTGGAGTTTTTACATTTATAAATATACTTACTTTTATTTTTATTACTACGTTTATTATTTATAGAGATTTATTTTTAAGTAAATTCATACATAAATAAATATATAGACACATGTATATAAGTATACAACTAACAAACAGCTTTATCGATTACACATTAACTCATCAAGACAAATTAATTCCGTCTATGTGGGGTGAAAGTGAAGATCCTTTGTTAAAAAATAAACCTGTTAATCAAAAACAAGATCGCTCTTGCTGTGTTATTTCTTAATTTTATGTTATGTTATTTTTTATTTGTTTTTTTGTCTAATATTTAGTAGTGTATGTGTTTAATATTTAATTGTTTATTTATTTAGTTAGTTTGTTCAGTCGTATTTTTCCCACAATACGTCATTTATATCCTATACGGGCAATGTATTTTAGTTGTCATAGTGATATAAAATAAACGATGTAAGATATGGAGAAAATGGTGTAAATCTATAATACAAGACATGGATAATATAAACTGTCATACATTTATAGGTACGATAGAATGTATGCAGATAACTAAATAAATAAATAAAAGGGGCAAAAAAATTATGTGCGCAATTCCATGTATATTTCAATTTTATGATGATAAGAACAAACGCAAAGTAAAAAATAAATATGGAAAGAAATAAGCAATAAATAATAAATATTGCTATTAAAAGTTGTGATAATAATATAATGGAATGCAAAAGTGATAATAAATAATTTAATTAGAATTGATTAGGGAGAGTATGTAATTATTTTATTATGTGTGAATATCACAATTATCAGATAATATAGTATTATAAATTATATAAAATGTAAATAATATACAATGTAACTAATAAAATCCTTAAACGAATAAAAATTAATATACAAAACAAGAACGAAAACAATAAACAATAAATACAAAAACTAATAAAAAAAGTTCCAAGTATTTGAGAACATTTAATTAAGAAAACTAAAAACTAAAAATTAAAACAAATATTCAATAAAATTAATTAATATTATCTTAAGCTGTAATACAATAAATACAAATAAATATACTTTTTAAAATTTCCACACAATCTTGACAAGCAGTATACTTATATATTATCTTATTTTTTTAACCCTTTTAATACTGACGAATTCATAAGGACAAATTAAGTTTCAACTATAATAATCAACATATCACCATAACAACACATAAACATGACTAATTAACATATAATTATTACATAAGGTAAAGAATTTAAGAATTAGTACGATTAAATAAATAACAACCAAAACAAATAAAAAGAAAAAAGTAAATAGTGAATAAGAAAAAAAAAAAAAAAAAAAATTTAAATCAAATAAAATAAATATACTATTACTTTAAAGTAAATATTAAATACACACTGTACTATAGCATTATAATAGTCAGTATTTATGGTGCATAGAGTGTTTTAGCTAGCATATACTGTGTAGTAACATACATATATATATATATATATATATATATATATATATATACTGATTGGGGGGCTGTATATTAGAAAAATATTCGGGGCGTGTGCTAGGCGTATTTATTAGTTTATTTATTTATTTGTTTATTATTTTCTTTTTTTATAGCGTATAATTGGCACATGCGCCAGTTAGCTTGATTCAAAAACAAGAAAAAAAAGACACACAGGCGGATATATAAATATAGAGTCATTTATTATGTATACTTCAACAACTGAGTCCTGCAACGGAGATTTTTATGTTCGAAGTCTCGCTGCTTTTATTAAAACGCATGAACGCCAGGTATGTGTATTATTATTTTTTATTTACATTTAAAATTTTCTTTTGTTTATTATTTGTATTTGCATTGTTTTTGTATTATATATTTTTTTTATTTTATTTTATTTTTATTTTATTTTTATATTTATTTATTTATTATTTGTTTATTATTTGTATTTACATTGTTTTTTATTATATTTTATTTTTATATTTATTTATTTATTATTTATTTATTATTTATTTATTATTTATTTATTTATTATTTATTATTTATTTATTATTTATTTATTATTTATTTATTATTTATTTATTTATTATTTATTTATTTATTATTTATTTATTTATTATTTATTTATTTATTTATTATTTATTTATTTATTTATTATATTTGATTTTTATTTTGTTTTATTTTTGCGTTTTATTTTTATTTTATTTTATTTTTATTTTATTTTTGTATTATTTTTGTGTTATATTTTATTTTTATATTTATTTTTATATTTATATTTATATTTATATTTATTTTTATTTTATTTTTAATTTTAATTTATTTTACTTTTATTTTACTTTTATTTTACTTTGCTTCTATTTTAATCTCATTTTGTCTTTTTTGTAATATTTTATTTTTTAATCAAGTTACATTTAATACACTTCGCTACTCAAATCTTTTCATAATCAGTTACTAACAACTAGCTGGCAAACGCATTACAATTATACAAAAAATCATCAAAACAGAAAAGCAATTCCGTGGAGAATTCACCTGTAGTTGAAACAACTGGAAATGATTCTCCAATCGATGACCCTACCATAGTTGATCTTACAACAAGTAAAAATGAACACTCAAATAAAAACAAACACAAAAATAAAAACAAAGTCGAAAATTCAAAATTAAATCCAAATTTAAGTTCAAATATTAACTCAAACTCGAATTCCAATTCCAATTCAAATAAAACAAAAGGTAAAACTGATTTAAATAACGGAGATCCGATTTCAAATAGCAATTTAAATTCAAATTCAAAAGAGGCATCGCTGGTTAAATCTCTACAGGCAGTAACACTTTCAAACGCGGCTTCCCAAGTAAAGGCTTCAAGACTTTCTTTGACTCCACATCACTTATTTTATCTTTTACATCGCTTCGAAGAACTAGGCATTTCAATCGGTCCCATGAATGTTCGTTTAGAAACTTTAAATCATGATGCTTCTCCGGTAAATTATGTCTCATTTTTAAATTATCCCTCCAGAAAATTGCAACCAGATACAATGTCTATTAAATCGACAAATTCAGTTAAGTCACTGATGTCTGGTGTATCTTCTCTATGGAGCAAATTTGTAAATAATTCATCAGCTGATAAACTAGAAAAAAATAGACTAGTTGCAATACAAGATGTAAAATATATTTATTCAGCTTTTACAAAGATTCCTTGTCTAAGATTAGCACCGGATCCAAGGGCTCGTCTTATAGAGGGTTTTGAAGAATATCCTTTTGATACTGCTGTGCCATTATTAATTTTTAAAAATTTATCTGCACTAGAAATTGTAGATATCGATATAAGAGCATTTTTCGGATGGGATTTTCTGGCCCCTAAATTAAAATATTTAGTTATAAGAAGAGCAAATATAGAGGAT
This sequence comes from Botryozyma mucatilis, assembly GCA_030571375.1. NCBI lineage: Eukaryota > Fungi > Ascomycota > Trigonopsidomycetes > Trigonopsidales > Trigonopsidaceae > Botryozyma > Botryozyma mucatilis. The sequence continues at coordinate 83,242 of JAJLXO010000164.1, read as the reverse complement.
CCTCTTGATGTAATCTATTCAATAGTTGTCGATGATGTATATCGTCGCAAGCGTCCTTCTGCTTCGAGATCTTCTGCAAATTATTCCTCAAATGCAAATCTTCATTACAATAAACTCAATACAAATATTAATAATACCAATCATCCCACAAACTTTCAAGCAACTTCTCCCATCTCTGCCCCTAATTTATTGCAAAATACAACTCTTACTAGTAATATCATTATTAATAATAATAACCAACATAAAGTTGCCTCGAGATCATCTGCTTTTCATCAATCTCAACACCATTCTCAAATGCACTCAACCAATAGTTATTATCAAAGGCATAATTCAAATCTTTCAACATCGCATTTAAACATACAAACTTCATCTTCTCCAACTAATAATTCTAATTTTATTCCTACAGTCTCTTCTTCCCTTCCTTCAAATTCTTCTTCTCCTGACCCACCTTCTAAAACCAATAACAATAACAATGCTAATAATCAAACTAATTCTTTTTTGCTTCCACCACCGCCTTTTCCTACTTCTTCTTCTTCTTCATGCTTATCATCTTACACTCAAAATACCAACCCACAACCAAGGATTACTAGATCTCCTTCGGTTCCACCAAAACCTAAAACAAATTTCACTAGATCTCGATCATCTACGAATGAACGTGCACGATTGCCAACAAGTCCTGTAATATTTACAAACCCACAAGGTTTTATAAATAATCAAAATCATAATTTTAATCAAACAAGTAATAATGCAAGCTCTCGGAGACAATCTTTTCTGAATAGGTCAGATTCAACAGCTTCAACTGGATCCTCTTCAACTCCTGCTTTATACGCGAGCACTAATTCTAATACTTCAAATAATAATAATAATTATAAAAATATGAATCATAATCAATATCAATTTCAATATCAATATCAACCTCAATTACATACTAGTCATTCTCTGCATAATGGAAATTCTACTCGATGGAAGTATTTAAAACATTTATCTCTCGCGGATAATAATCTTTCAAATTTTTCGCAAGAAGCTGTATATCCATTAATTAATTCTTTAGTTTCACTTGACTTATCTCATAATAAATTTACTCAAATTCCAGAATCACTTGCTTTATTATCTAATTTGAAAACGCTTAATTTATCACATAACTTAATTGATTCTTTGCAAAATTTGTGTTTATTATCTACACAAGATCAACAAAATTCGCTTGATTTTATCAGATCTGTTTCAGCATCACCTTTATCCACACCTTTGTCTACCAATTCATCGTCTTCTACTTCGTCTACAAGTTCTATTTCTTCATCTGTATTCCCGTCACATTCTACCCCCTTAGAACCATTTAATAAAGCTTCTTCATCTTTTTCACCCCCACCACCACCATTACCTTTGCAATCACTGGAGCATAGTTTTAAGGGACTTCTAGTATTAAACTTGCGGGCAAATAATTTATCTAGTTTTCAGGGAATAGAAGTTTTTACAGGTCTTATTAAGTTGGATTTACGGGATAACAAATTAGTTTCAGCTAGCACACCACTTTCTTCTTCAGATAATAAATCTTTTCTTGAACAAGAATTTGTTCGTTTATCTCCTTTATACCTTCCTAAATTAATAGAATTAAACTTGCTTGGAAATCCGTTTACACGCTCATCATCTTGGAGAATCACTGTCTTTAATGTATTTCGGACGCATATTCCACCATCAAGCAAGTTTGGCTGTGCAGATGAAGATTCTTTTACAACACAACAAAATAATGACAATCTACAATCAAACGATATTGTAAGAAAAGCTGATAAGTCTTTAGATAATGAAGGAAATGTTGAAGTTAAGTACCGAGATGTTATTCTTGATGGTCAATCTCCAGGAAAAAATGAGCTTAAGTATTTAATGAAACCATGTTTTTTTACATCTTCATTTGATTGCTCTGACTGTATTATTGAGGAACATGGAAAAAATAGTAGCATCATAGATGTAGAAACATTACAAGGCAATGAATATGAAGAGAATGAAGATTCTCAATCTTGCAATACGAGAGAAAATGATTTGAATAAAAAGGAAGCAGTTGCTAAAGACAATAAGAAGACAAATAAAGAAAAAATTATTGTACCGGATGAAAGTCATGGATATACAACAACAGAGAATGGAAATGAAAACATTGATACTGGAGTTTGTTCTAATATAAATTTAGAATTGGATAATACTTTAGACGCTAATAGATCATCAATATTATCGTCAATTGAAACTAATGAAGATTCATCAGTTTCGCCAAACACCCCACAGACTGAATTTCATATAAATTCAAATGATAGCTACCCATTAAAGAATAATATTTATAAGAAAAAAAAAAAAGGAATACTAGAAAATGAAAATGTTAACGCATATGAGAGTGTTCAGCATGAGATAATAATGGATCTGTATAAATAATGGGAATTATTTATTTGTTTTGTTTTTGACTTGCTATATTGTATTTCATTTTACATTTTATCTTTTAATTTATATTTATGTTTAAATTTTTTTTTTCATTGTTTTTTATTTTTTTATCTTTTTAATTTTTTATTTTATTTTATTTTATTTTATTTTATTTTATTTTATTTTATTTTATTTTTTTTTTTTTGATCATTCTCTTTCGCCTGGACACATCACTGTTAAGATACATTCACGAATTTTGAAAATATTTAGGAATGGGTTTTTTTTATTATTTATATATTTATATTTTTGTTATTATTTATTTTCGACTGCATTACAATTGCCCATCTGGTTATGGGTAATTTCTTTTACTTCCTCTTTTAATTTGGATGAATGGTTTACAATAATTAAATTCGTGGTGAAAGTTTTAAATACCCCTCTGATACTTTTATTAAACGATACTTATAGTTTACTATTAAATGGTTTATTTGTTTTAGTTGCTTTCTTTGATTAGCTTGCATAGTTATTATATTGTGTTATTGTTTTATTATATATTATTATTTTATAGTATAGTATTTTGTTTGAAATTTTGTGTAAAATTATTTTTATGTTTTATTAATGATTTGTTTTATATAGTGTAAATTAATGGATATTAGTAAATATAGGAAATAAAAGAACAAAGAAATAAATAAAAACAATTGAATAAATAAGTAAATAATAAATAAAAATTGTCTAATTTGTTATTTTTTTTTTTTTTTTTTTTTTTTTATTATAATTTTCGAGAACTTGCAATTTAATTAATGAGCGATCCAAAATAATTGGCTATAGTTTTTATTGTGGAGTTAAAAACTTTATACTCAAGAATCAAATTTTTAATAGCAAAGTACTTCAGAATAGAATAATTTATTTAAGTAAATTAACAAGTAAATACTAGATAGTCATTTTCAAAGTAAATATCAATGGACTTGAGGCTTTTTTGAATTTATGCCTTATAATAATGATGAACAGTAGAATCTAAAAATTATTTTTATTTTATATATAAATAGATTACTAAATAAGTTTAAGAGAGAGAATTTAGTCAGTTTGTAAATGTTTGATTATCATATAATAAAATAATAATAATATTAATATTACTTTTCTAAATCAGTCAACGAATTTTAATCTACGTTGTGGGAATTTTAGCATATAATAATTTAATGTACCTGAATATTAAATGATTTTGATTTTTAAGCATTATAAATAGCATCAAGCATTAAAGACACATTTAGTTCCGTATTTAAAACCACATTTATAAACAGATTTAGAACCGCATTTAAAACTACTACTTTTACTAATATATTTACGAATATCGCATTTACATACGCTTTACTAAAAAAAAAAGTTTATTTTTGTTTACAATTTTTTCTCGATTTGTATGATTTATTGTAATAAAAGGATAGTATAAAAGAAAATGGTCAATAAATGTATAGTCATATATGGAAATGCTTGAATGCTATATATTTATATATATATATATATATATTTATTTATTTCTACATTTTAAAAATTTTTAAACCTCACTTAAAAAAACAAACAATCAAGAATAATAAAATACAAAAAATAGGAAAGCAGAAAACAAATTGATGGATCAACATTAGCCATAAGACTGTTAGATATCAGTGTTAATAATTTTATCCATTTGATTTTGTTTGGCTCCGAATTTATTTTTATAAATTTTCGGAGATATTTTGTACTCGTCCTACTCTTTGTTTCAAATAGAAGTTCGTATTGTTGTGGACAAAAATTAAATTTTTCTTAACTTTGAGTTTTTTTCTGGAGTGTTTGGGCGAAGGTTCACTGAAAGATTCAAACTTAAGTTTGTCAGTATTATTTTTCTGAACTCGGTAATATTTTTTTCTTTCATTTCGTTGGAATTTATCTGCTTTTTAGTTAGTGAATTATTTATGATAATTTTCGTATAATTTTGGGTTAGAATTGTGGAGCTACTGATTGTTTATTTTTAATTTACAGCTAATTTTTTGCTGTAATAATTGGGATAAGTATATCCTATTTTGTAGTTACAATGATAACTAGAGGCTTGGTCGCGTTTATCATTATAAGACTACAATAAGAATTATTTTAAATCCAAGTGCTGCAAATGCTATCATGATTATAAGTGCACTTTTTTTATCCAATAAGTAAATATAAAATTGCCATCAATCATGATGGTGATTTATAAAATAAGATTGGATAAAACATAAGGTAAGTGAAATGGTAAGAAAATTTTATGGTTTTTTTTTATTTATTTAATTTTTAAATATTACTGGATATATTTATATTTAAAAGGTTTGCATCATTTTTTAATTGTGCATACTAAAAAATTGTTTTAGCTTTTTTTTCTTTGATTAAAATTTTTTTAAAACTTTTGCTTTTTAAAATATTTTCAATATTACTGGAAGATTTTAAAGCATATTATTGTTTACGATTTGGAAATTTTAAAGATCCACAAATTTTACTGGATCGCTTATTGGATACTGTTTAGGTTTAATATAACAATAAGAATACACATACACATACACGTACACATACACGTACACATACAAATACACTTTGTGTTATGTGTAGTTGTATGTGTATATTATTTTTTTCTTTTATTATCAATTACTTTGCTTCATCTTTAGTTACAAATGGCAAGTATTTGAATATGGTCATATACAATGGGATTTATATTATTTATTGGTAAAAATTGTAGCTAAATAGTAATTACGATTAAAATTAACTATCAATTTGCAATTTTTAATTATACTTGTAAAAGTATCTATAGACAAGACTGAAACAAATAAATACAAACATAACTAAATAAGCAATTATATATAAAAAAAACAGAAAAACTCATAAATTTGTTTATATTCAAGATTGCAAAGTAAACGAGGTGTTATAAATTTAAAAAATTAATTTTTTTAATAAAAATAAAAATTGAGCACAACGCAAGAATAAAACATAAACATATATAAAAGACTGTAGTACAAAATGAAGAAATCAGATTTATTTTATCTAATTTACTTGTAAGACATTCTTAATAATATTTAGAAAATAAACATATGTATATATAAGGAGTAAATACTAACAACTAATTGTTTAGTATAATACATATCCCAATAACAATTTTAATTGATAGTGCACCATTAGTTAAATATGTTAGTGATTACATTCCTACTAAATTTTTAGAATTACAATTCGAAATTATTAAATTTCACATACATAATAATAATGATTTTTTAATTGAGAATCCCCCAAATTGGTTAAAATTATTTATAGGGATTGAAGTATTTTTTCAACTTCCTTTATTTTTTTATTGTTCTTGGGGATTATATAAGGGTGTGTAAATATTACTGATATGAATTTACTTTTACAAGTAAATATAAAATTTATTTTATTTATACTAACTAATAGGATACAAACAAACTTCAATATTACTGTGTTTGTATGGACTTGAGGCTAGTCTAAGTACATTGGTGTGTATTTTTGAAATATACCAATATCCATTTGAAAACAGTATTGATAAATACAAACTTATTTTAATTTATTTGCCTACATTTATTATTCCTTTTACAATAATGATTCAAAAAACAAGACAAATTTGGACTCATTTAAGCTACTCTCATATTAAGCTTGATTGAGGTGTATGTTATATATGTGTAAAATAAATGTAAAATAAATGTAAAATAAATGTAAAATATATGTATAATAAGTTTAAAATAATTTAAATGGTGAAAATATATGTGAAAATATATAAACTAAATGCAAAATTATTAAGAATGAAATACATAAAAAATGCGAAAATGAATTCTAAATAAAAATAAAGTTCATAAATAACTAATATAAATTCAAGGTAATAGATAAAATAAATATAACTAAATTCATTTCATATGTATATGTCTTTACAAATTTTATTTGCCTTGTGTTTTTGAAATTTTAATTGTGGGATTTGTATTGTATTATATATTTTATTTAGATTAATTGAGAGAATATTTACTAAACATCTTAGTTTATTTTATTTGTTATTATATTTATATTTATAATTTATTTATTATTATTTATTATTATTTATTATTATTTATTATTTATTTATTATTATTATTTAATTATTATTATTTAATTATTATTATTTAATTATTATTATTTAATTATTATTATTTAATTATTATTATTTAATTATTATTATTTAATTATTATTATTTATTATTTATTTATTAATTATTATTTATTATTATTTATTAATTAATTAATTTATTTTTCTTCTATTTTACTTCCCTTTAAGTTGTTTGAATTCGTTTTCCTAATCCATCAATTCAACTAGTTACGAACGAGTTCGAAGAACTCACAATGAATTCAAGACTCATTTTAAAACTTGTTTATATTCCGAAAAACAACTTAACAAGTTTAGTTACTTTTGGTAATTTAAGAACTTTAAGAAATTTAAAAAGTATACCGCTTTTAACAAATAACTTTTCTACAACATGTCTTTTATTTAAAACGGCCACAAAAACAGCTACAAGAGAACTTCAAAAAGATAAAAAAAAATCTAGTAAATTATCAAACAAATCTAATAATAAGCTAAATAGTAAACCGGTCAATGTAAAATTCAAACCAACTCTCGATAATAATAAAACTGCCAATTTGAGTAATAAACAAACTACTGTTAACAATACATCAACCAACATTGATAAAAATCATAATAACACACCGTCTGACGCTGTTCATCCTGATATTCTAACAAATTCTCCAGAATACCAAAATTCTCCATCACCTTCACTATGGACTCCACAAGATACGGAAATGCTTCCTCCGGCAATTAAAAAAGGGGATGAAACTAGATTCTTACCTTCGTTTCCACTAAAGAAAGAAACTTATCCAACACTTATGCCTAACAGTTTCCCATCACCAAGAGTATCTAAAAATTTTTCCTTTAGACAACTTGTTCAAACTCTTCGTGATAAACCTGATGGTGAATATGTTTTACTTTATATGTCTGAACCACATCGTTTATACTATCTAATATTATATTGTATCTCATTTGTAATGCTTGTTTATACTTTGAATATGATTACTTGGGCAGAATCAGAAGCTTTTAAAACACATATTTATTCGAAATTAGACCATGGAGATAAACCATTTTTAATAGATTTAAAAGAACATTTAACTTATTTGGATGGTTTAAACTTTATGAAATCTACTTTAATTGTAACTTTTGTTAGTTCAATTGCATTTTCAATTATTTATTTATTTGCAAAAGCTCCAGGAAGATTAGTGAAATCGATTTCCTATATATCAAGAGGTCAATTAAAAAACCCATTAATACAATTAGTGATTGAACCACCATTTCCAATACTTTCAAAAAATTCTCAAATAATTACAATTCCAATACAAGATGTTTCATTGGCAAAAAATACGACAGCTTGGACCGGCGAAGGCTTTTATGGTACTTCTGATAAATCTTCATTTATGATTTTTTTATGGGAAAAAGGTCAATGGTTCCCTTGGATAGTTGATAGAAAAGGTTGGTATTGGGGAGATGGCCGTCTTTGGGATGTATTATTTGGTAAAAAATCAATAACTGAAGCTGAAAGAGGTTTAACTTATGATATGAAATTAAGAATTAAAATAGCACAAATGAAACAGGAAAAATATGACAACATGCAAGAATTGAAGAAAGGCAGAAATTCTTATTTTTGGTGGGTATTTGCTCCTTTCAGTATAATAAAAAAAGATATAATTTGGATTACAAGTAAGATTATGTCAAAAATAAAGTCATCTTCGAAATCAAATAAATCTGATAACAAAACTAATAACAAAAACTAGAATAATAGTTGATATTTAATAATTAACTTAATAGTGTATATAAATTAATGTAAATATATTTTTTTTCATTCATATTTATAAATTACTGTAAATATATTAAAAAAAAAAATTTTTCATACCTATATACGTAAAAATCTTATTACATGTTTTTCTATCTTAGTTAATATCATTATAATAATTTTAAATCTAGTTTATAAAAGAATATTTTGAACACCTTCATTTAAATAATACTTGAAACGTTTAATATAAACTTCAGCTTCTTGTTTAGAATCATATACAGATGGATTTAATGTTAAATCGACTTTAAGTAAATCTGAAGAATCAGCGATTGAGCTTGCTTGTGAATTATTATTTTTTGTAAATGTTGGTTTAGAAAGAATATCATAAATATCATCCAAAGAAGAGTTTGAAGTTAATTTAATAGATGGTTGAGGTTTAGTTGGGATTTTTGGAAGATGAAATTTAACATCAAAAGGCAATGTGCCAGTAGGAGGGGATAGGATTTGATCATATAATTTATCATTCTCAGAAATATATTTTTTATATGAGTGGGTGTATAAATCATTTAAAGCTAATTTGTTTGCTTTATTGATTAATTTTTCTGTCAAAGAATTAGAGATGGTTGAAGCATCAGAACTAAATAATGAAGAAATTGATTCAAATAATGACTTAAGTGAAAATAACTCTGAAATAATAATTGGTTTAGGTTTTTCAATTTTTTTAGCATCAACTTCTTTATTAGATGATGAAGTTTTAGATTCTTTAGCTATTTTAATGTTGGATAAATCTAAATGCTGTAATTTTTTAATAGCTTCATTCAATTCAGATGGAGCAGATTTCGGAATCAAACCCAAATAGGCTAAAACGTCACCTTTCAAAAGTTTACCATTTAATCCAGTAGCTTTAATGTTATTAATTGCATCTTGTTTGGAAATATTATTGGTATGCAAAAGTTTTTCAACTGAAGGTAATAATACTTGGTTTTTATCAGCAGCTGATGATGCGTTCGAACTTATTGATGAGTTTTTGTTTGCATCAGATTTTGCGACTGGAGTTGTCTTAGAACTAGAAGCCGCAGGTGGAGTGGACGGAGTAGAAGTAGCTGTAGGAGCTGGGTCTGATGAAATGGAATTTGAATTAGCCTTAGGACTTGAATCTGAACTGGAAGATAATCCATCGAGTGGCGGAGGGTAATCTAACTTAGATAAATCATCGCCAATTTCAGCTACATAAGCAATAGTAGCACCAACAGGGATATTTTTTTCACCTTCTTTTTTTAAAATTTTTGCTAAAACTCCATCTTCTTGAGACTCAACATCAATTTGAGCCTTATCAGTTTCAATTTCTAAAACAACGTCACCAACACTAAACTTTTCTCCTTCTTTTATAGCCCATTTTACAATTCCACCTTCTGACATTGTAGGGGACATTGCTGGCATTCCAAATCTTGTTGCAGAAAACAAGAATGACGAATATGAAATGGCTGCATGTTAGTATTGATAAGTGATTGATTAGTTGATGGACAAGTAAAGTAATAAATAATAGGATAAGATAGTATAATATAATATAGTATAATATAATAATATAATATAATAATATAATATAATAATATAATATAATAATATAATAAAATAAAATAAAATTATATAATAATATAATATAACAATAATATAATAATAATATAATATAATAATAATAATATAATATAATAATAATAATAATAATAATAATAATAATAATAATAATAATAATAATAATAATAATAATAATAATAATAATAATAATAATAATAATAATAATAATAATAATAATAATAATAATAAATAATAATAAATGCTAAATAAATAATAAATAATAAATAAATAATAATATAATAATAAATGCTAAAAAATGAAATCAAAATATCCAATTTACCATATAGAAAAAAAAAAAAAAATATAATATAATATATGCTAACATGAGAAAGTAATACAGTAATAAATACAATATAATATACTATTCCATTACTATGAATAGAGTGTATAATATATAAAGACAATATCAGATATTACCTCGGACAGAAGAAAACCCGTTTGCACCCGCCAGCGAGCGAACCAAAAATTTCGTCCTCAACAAAAAATTCTTTTTAGCGAGAAGCATTCCGATTATTTGTTTGGATTTTACTATGAAAATATTATTTTAAATTATTATATTTAATTAATCAATTAAATTTTTTTTCAAAAAAAAAAAAATTTGAATCCGATTTTAATTATTTTTATTTTTTTTTTAACTTTATTTTAATTTTGAGAGTGTTTTTATTTTTGTTTGTTTAAATTTGGTCATGATTTGTCCGTTGCTAGTAGATGTGGGCATAAAAATATTAAACCGGTTATATGTTTTTAAGACCGTTATTTAAATTTTATTATTTATATACAGTATTTATTTATTTTTATCTTATCTACAATATAATATAACAACCGTCGAAGAAAATTAAAACTGAAATCATCAAAGTTCGAAATCTAATAATATAGTTGTATATTGTAATTAATTGCATTTATAATTGCATTTATAATTGCATTTTATAATTGCATTTTATAATTGTATTTTATAATTGCATATTATAATTATATATTATAACTACATATTATAATTACATATTATAATCACAATATAATCACAATATATAATCACAATATAATCACAATATATAATCACAATATACAATAAAAACTAATACTTAAAACAGTAAAAAATGCCATTCGAACTTCCACCACCGAAATTTCTAATTCGAACATCTTCACAAGTTAAATTAATAAGAAAAACTAGATCTAAAAGTAGACAAAATTCTAGTTCTAGAAAAGATTCTGATTCTTATTCGTCTGCTGGTGAAGAGGATTTTGTTATCCCCCATATAAACATCTCATTAGATCCATTGTTACCCATAGAATATTTTAAACAAGATGTTTTAACTTTAATACATACTTTAAAAATTAATGGTTGGAAAAAAATTGATAAATCTCAAAGTAATAAAATATCTGTTACGAGACTTTCTGGTGCATTAACAAATTCTGTTTATAGAGTTTCTCCTCCTCCTTGTGTTGTTGTTACAGATCCTGTAATGGGGAAGAAAAAAAATAATAGTAATAATAATAACAATAATTATAATTATAATAATAATGGTCAGGCACAGGAATTACTTCTTAGAGTATATGGAACAAATGCAGAAAAATTTATCGATAGAAATGAAGAATTAGGTACATTAAGTAAATTAGCAAAACATAATATTGGACCAAAATTATTAGGTACATTTATTAATGGTAGATTTGAAGAATTTTTAAATGCAACTACTCTTACAAAAGAAGATATTCGTATTCCAGAAATGAGTAGACAAATTGCAAGACGTATGAGAGAATTACATGATCTTATTCCAGCTACTGAAATTGAAAAATCTAATGGTCCAATGTGTTGGAATAGTATTACTAAATGGTTTAAATTAGCAGAAAGTGTTTTTAAACGTTTAGATGCTTCAAATAATAAACCAGATGGTTATTTTGAAAAAAAAATTTTACATAGTTCTTTATCTGATTTTATTTCTGCTTTTGAAAAATATAAAAAATGGCTTTTGAAAAAATATAATTCACAAGATTGTTTAAATAAAGATTTAGTTTTCGCTCATAATGATACTCAATATGGTAATTTACTTAGAATCAATCCTTCGCAGGGTTCTCCTTTACTCATTCCAAAAAATGAACATAGACGTTTATTAGTAATTGATTTTGAATATTCTGGTTTAAATATGCGTGGTTATGATATTGCAAATCATTTTTGTGAGTGGATGTCTGATTATTACGATCCTGAACATCCAGAACACATTCATGAAAAAAACTATCCAACTCCAAAGGAACAAGTGAATTTAGTCACCGCTTATGTTGATCATGGTATAGAATTAGGAACAACTGGTGATCCAGAAAATTATTTACAAGAAATACAAAATATTATTACACAAACTAAGGATTGGCGTATTTCCGTACATGTTTTTTGGTGTATATGGGGTGTAGTACAAACCCCTATTCATGATGAACTTGCTGAGCAAGAGGAGAAAAACTTATTATTAAGAGCTTCTTCATCATATCAGATTTTTAATTCTGATACTCAAAGTTTAAATGAAACTCTTACTCATGATTTAAATAATTTAAATTTATCAGATACGCAAAATCCCAGTATTTTAAGTGATTTGCCAAAGGATGCACATGATAGAACGCTTTCGAGTGAGACAGAGGAGGAAACAACAAATGATTTCGATTATACTGTCTATTCTTCACAAAAGGCTGAATTATTCTGGGCTGATATGATTAAATTTAATATTATTTCCGAATCAGAATATGACGGTCCTCTCAAGAAGATTGCATATTAATACTGTACTATTTATGTATTCTACAGGTTACAATATTCAAAACACAAAACAAACACACACTAGACTTATGTCTAGAATTAATATTACAAATGACACTCAACTTATTGCAATTAAATTTATTCAACATAAAGGCTATTACTTGCTCGTATTTTTTATTACTAGTATTTTATACTATTTAGTTTTATACTATTATATTTTATTTATTTTTATTCTTATTTATTTTCTATTCTTATATATTATGATTATACATTAGTCATTTTTGTACTATATTTGCTTACAGGTACTATAATTTACATTGGGATGCTTACTATGTGTGTATAAAATTAATATTTTGTAAGTTTGCGTTTTAGTAACTACATATATATAACTACATATATATACATACATACATACATGCATACACATATATACACATATATACACATACATATACACATACATATACACATACATACACATATATACACATATATACATACTTACATATATACATACTTAAAATGTTTTGAAAAAAATCAACCATGTATGGTAAATAAGTTTATCAAATAAACCCTATACTATTATGCTCATCACGGGTCGTGCCCTAGAATATAACCGGTGTTTAGTTTGTCATACAGGGCGCGCCTCGTGCTCAATCACGTGGTCTTGTCGTAGTTCGTAATAACTTCCCAATTCGTACTATGTATTTTTAAATACTTATTTAAAGATTATAACTTGATTTTTTATTTTCATTTTTGATTTATTTATTTTTTTGGGGTTTTTTTTTAAAACATTTATATTGTATTTAGTATTTTTTAATATCTTAAAATATTTTAAAATAGTTTAAAACAGTATTGTTTTTTTTTCTTTGGTTAGTTTGTTTTTTTTTGTTGTTTTTGTATGCAAATAGATTAAATGGTGTAATTACGATGATTGCTAATAAATCTTGTTTTTTTTAGATGTACTGTTAGGAATTATTTATTTGGATGTTGATTTAAAAATACTTATTAATTGGTTACTTATTAAATTAATTAATTAATGCACAGTTTAATGCACAGTTTAATGCACAGTTTAATGCGTAATTAATTTTTTCTAGTAATAATGAATGAAAAATATTTGCCTTTGTTTTTAATAGAAGGAAATGAATTACCTACGGTATTAAGTGTGGGAGAATATGAAAGAAAAATAAATATTGGTAGTTTGCATAGATTTGAGGAAAAATCAGATTCTAATACATCTTATTTGAAATGTGCTGCTGATTTTGAGGATATATATGTTGATGATTATACACAGAATGATTCACTTTCATTATTAAACGAGGATAAAAACAATAAAACTAATAATAGTTCAAGTTCAGACTCTTTAAATTTTCAATTAATTCTTACTCCTTATCCGAAATTATACTATACTATTGAAGAAGAAAAATTTATTATTGAAGAAGAATGGGAATTAGTAGACAGGATTGAAGAAGTTATTAGCGATGCTAAAATGAATAATGTTGATCCATTGCCTATTCCTTGTTTTAAAGTTGATTTGAAATCCGATCATTCACAAATTAATCCTTGGTTAATTAATTTTAATAATATTAAAAATAATGATATAAATAAAAATATGAGTATTGAGTTAAGACAAGATAATAATGTTTTTCAAAATAATTTTAGTCAGTTTATTGAAAATTATAAAAAAAGATCAGGTAATTATGATTTTACAAAATCTATGATGCATATTGTAAAAGATTTTTGTAATCAATTAATTATACAATCAGCCTCTGCTTATGAAATGAATGATTTGCATGAAATTCACGATGAAAGTGAGTCTACTCTTAGTAAAGACAACAATCCAAATGGTGGAGCTAATATTCAAAATTCAAATATATCCCATAGTGATGAAAGAAATAATGATGGGTCTTTGATCAATATCCGCAATATAATCAGTGATATTACTTCAGAGATTTCGGCAGATATTCCATCATCACAGGACGTTTCTTTGGCTCTTAATGATACTATGTTACAATTTGAACAACAAATTGTTTATCTTAAACAAATATCGCCTAATCTAGTGTCAGATATTTACAACGCTTTGTGGAATTTTCAGCAATATGACATTAAAAGCATAACTGAACAACTTAAAAACAGAACAATTGCATATTCAGATTTAATAAGCGAGAAAACTTGTAGTGTGATTGACAAGTCTATTAAGGTGTTGGGTGCTAGTGTCGAATAAAATTTAATGTCTATTTTTTTTTTTTTTTTTTCTATTCTGTTTTCGTTACGTAAGCGATAATTTTTGATACCATTGATGATTTATATGGTTATGATTTACGATTTGAAAGTGGCTAAGTTTATATGATATTTATCTACTGGTTTGTTATGGTTTTTTAATTCTGTTTTAATAATTATTTTACACTAATATTTCGATTCATTATCTGGTTTACTATTATATGCTGTTATTATACTATTACTATTATTCTACTATTGTTATTTATCCTTTTTTATTATCTTTTTTATTTACTTTACTCTTACGGTTTGTTACTTGGGCATGGTTTGAGGGACAAGGTAGTTTATTTTATGCATTTAAATTAGTTTTACTAAAATTCACTCATATTTTATTGAAGTATCTTTTTCATACAATAGTAAATTATATTTTTATCTGTTACCGGACCAACTTTCCGGATTGTCATTACACGGTAGAGTAAGATGAAACGTAGTTAAACTACATAAAAGAGAAAATATTATACAGAAAACGCACTAATAAATAGTAAAAAAAGCAAAATACATCAATCAAAAAGGGAGTACAAATAAATGCATTCCCATTATTTATTTAAATACTATTTACGTCTACAATAATATCTACTTCTATAATAATTTCAACTTCTACAATAATATCTACTTCTATAATAATTTCAACTTCTACAATAATATCTACTTCTACAGTTACATCTATTCTGTTTACTAAATCTAATTAAAAACTTTCCAATGGCATCATAGATTTAAGGCGATTGTTAAAATGAAATTAAAAAAACATAACTATGGCAACCATAATATCATTGGATAGTAACTAGTCTCTATAACAACCATTATTAGTCACTTTGACCGGGTAAACTTTTTATCTTTTTTTAAAAAAATTTTTTTTTTATAAAAGGCACCAAGGACCATGATTAAATTTTAGAATTTTTTTTTTTTTATCTTATCATTTATTTATAATCTTTTTAAAAGTTTATAGTAATTTATAACCTTTATTAATTTATATTAGTTTTTATTAAGTTATATTGATTTATAGTATTACTATTCGACAGTGTTTGCTCATTATTACTAGTAATTGCAAAATTACTATATAATTGATTTCTCATTATTATGGGTTACTTATCTGATAAAGCAGCTTATGCTTTGATTTATTCTTCCTACGGAGTATTTTTGTAAGTGATATTAGTGATTGTCGTTGTTATGGGAATTGTTACTATGATATTTGTTTCCTTGGTTATTGTTGTTATGGTGATATGTATTTTTTTTTTTTTTTTTTTTTTTTTTTTTAACCTAATAGAATCGTTGGACTCTTGGCAGCTTGGAAATTATCCAGAAAAGACCAATATGTAGCAGCTTTAAGATCTCAACCTCGTGAGTTTTATTTGATATTTTAAAATGTTTTTATGTTTTTTAAACTCTTAATTATTGGTAAGTTTAATACTAATCTTTACAGCGATTCCACTGGCATTTAATTTTATAGCATCAGGTATGATTTTGTGATTAGTTACTACTAACGATAAGGTACTTCCATTGCTCGTGCAAAAATTAAAAAAACTTGCTTCATCGATAATTTAATCAATTAAAAATTTTTAATTGATTGACTTTAATCTGTTTTGTTTACTTGAAGCAATTGTAAATTTAAATTTTAAATTTTAAAATTTAAATTTTTTTTTTTTATTTTTTAATATATTTGTTTTTTTTTTAAACAAATCAGGTTGAGTATATTTTTTTAATTGTGATAAAATATTATACAGTGATGTAGAAATAAACTACTTTAAAAAATAAGTCTTTTTCTCATACTTTAAGACATTTACGTTTTTTAGTTGAAAAATTGACATTTTTAAAAGCGGCTCCGACGGGTGCTTGAAACTTTTTGATATTGATTTTATTTTTTATTTTTTATGTTAATTTAATTTAAAAATAAAATTTTATATCAAAATGTGATCAGGCTGAGATCATACCGTGATAACTCGAACAAGCTAATACTTGCGTGAGAAATGGATGCTGCTTTATTGGATAGTTAATAATTAAATTTATTGCTATTAAGTTTACTGTATTATATTTTATTGAAATTAACCGTAAATATTTTTTTTTTTAAAAAAAAAAAAATAAATTTCTATGTAATTTTATTTTATTTTTTTCTTTATTTTTCTTTCTTTATTATTTTTATTTTATTAGCTATGGGATGCGGTATTCTACTTACATATCCTCAAATTGGAGCAATTCTTGGTATTCAAGGTGTTTTTGTTTATGCCATTTCCTCTGCTTCACCATTAATGTTATTCGCTTTTGTTGGTCCTCTTGTTCGAAAGAGATGTCCTAAAGGTTTTGTACTAGAGGAATGGGTTTTCCAAAGGTACGGTTATATTACTGGTTTATATTTTGGTGGTTGGACAATTTTTACAATTTTTTTGTTCGCTGCTTCTGAATTATCATGTTTATATCAGATTGTTCAAACAATGACTGGTATAAATGGTTTACCTGTTATTATAATTGAAGCTGTTGTAACTACAATTTATACATTTTGGGGAGGTTGCTATACATCATTCTTTACAGATAATATTCAAGGTTTAATGTTTTTTATTTTACTTATTATTTGCTCAGTTGCGATGGGAACTACCATTGATATTGATAGAAGTTTAATCGAACCTTCTGGTTTAACTAAAGCTAGTCTAGTTGGTTGGCAACTTGTATATATATTCCCAGTTGCTATCTTTACAAATGATGTATTTTTATCTGGCTTTTGGTTAAGAACTTTTGCTTCTCGAACTGATAAAGAATTATTTATAGCTTGTGGAATTGCTACAGTTGTTGTTTTCATATTTTTAGTTTTAACAGGATTCGCTGGTATACTTGCTGTATGGTCAGGGTTATATAATTATAATGATGATCCAGATAATGCAGGATTGTCATTCTTTATTATTGTTGATACTTTGCCTTCATGGGTAATGGGATTTGTTTTGGTTTTTGTTGTTGCTTTATCAACAGCTGTACTTGATTCTTTTCAAACAGCATTAACTTCATCAATTTCAAACGACGTTTTCCGTAATAAAATTCCTGTATTTTATTGTCGTATTTTATCCATTATAGTCATTATCCCTTCAGTGGTTGTTGCACTTAAAGCTACAAATGTTTTAAATTTATATCTTATTTGTGATCTTGCTTCTGCTGCTGTTGTTCCTATGATTCTTTCTGGGTTAATTAATGCTTTATATTTTATAAGTGGATTTGAAGTAATGGTTGGAGGATTAGGTGGTATTTTTACCACTTGGTTATTTGGAACAGGATATTATCATTCTGCTAAGAAAGGAGGTGGTCTTTTAATTATGGAAGATGGTCTTTATACTGGTGATTGGGGTCCATTTTTTGCATTTGTTACTGCTCCTTTTGGTGGAATTATTTGGGGTTTAATTGCTTTAGCCTTACGTTCTGGAGCAATGTATATTTACAGTCGAACAACTGGTAAACCATTTACAGTATTTGAAAGGAAATTTGAATCTGCAGTGATGCCAACTGGATCTAATGATTCAGAATCAAGTGATGAATTAGATGAGAATGATAATGAAGATATTGATGATATTGAATATAATGGTATTAAAAGACAACACATTCATAGTAAAAGTCAAGGAAGTGATATTAAGATTGATGAAACTGAACAAACAACTACTATTGATGGTTCTCCAAAGAATGTTCCACAAACTAGAAAACAAAAGATACTGGCATTATTTGCTTTAACAAATGATAATGAATCAACTACTGATTCTAGTTCTTCTGTTCAAGAAGTGAAAAAGAGGAAATGGTATAAGGAACTTATATATTAATTTGTACAAAGATGAAATCCAACAACGTTTATCGTTGACAATAATTACGATAAATAGGACGATGAAATTTTGTATAAATTAGTTTTAAATGTAATTACATATTATTAATATTTATTATTTATATCTAAAATTAGTGTTATATTTAGCATACATATAAGTACATATAAATAAATAAATATATATATATATATATATATAAATACACATAAATAAAAACACATTTTTTCTATAATCAACAGTACAAGAAATTGCTTCCATATTTTCCTGGTAAGGGTTAATACAATTTATTAGCAAGAAACTTTATTTGATTATTAATCATTTAAAAATACCGTCTTCGGCTTCTTACCAATACCCCACAAAATCTTACTAAATATTTACCTCGGCTTTATCATAAGCGGACTCTTTTCTAAAATCTATAAAAATGGAGAATTATAGAATCAGATTAGAAAAGAGCATTTATTATTATAATAATAATAACAACAATAATAATAATAATAAAATCTATTATTTTATTTATCATAGCATACATTAATTAATTAATTAATTAACTGATTGTTTATTTTCTGCCATGGCTACAAAAACCACAGATGACATTGGTCCAATAAGGTTTGTTTTTGTTTGAGAGATTATTGTATTTTATATGTATTTATATACGGCGTATTTTATTATATTATATTATATTATATACTTTGCATATAATATATATATTATTATATATATATATATATATATATTTTATAATATTGTCACATTCTAACAATTAGACATAAAATAGACATCAAAGGGTTAGAAAAATACATATCTAACAATGTAAAAGAAATAGAAATTCCAATTGAAGTATCTCAATTTGGATATGGACAATCAAATCCTTCTTATTTAATAAAAAGTTGTAATAATAAACAATTTGTTTTAAGACGTAAGCCACCAGGGAAATTAATTTCAAAAACTGCACATGCTATTGATAGAGAATATTATATGATTAATGCTTTAAAAAAATATGATAAAAATTTTCCAGTTCCAAATGTTTTTTGTCTTTGTAATGATTCTAAAATAATTGGGTCAGAATTTTACATTATGGAATTTATAAATGGTAGAATATTTCATTCTCCTTCTTTCCCTAGTATTAAAACTAAAAAGGAAAAAGAAATTTTTTTTCATTCGGCTGTTGAAACATTAGCTAAATTACATTCTATAAACCCTACAGAGTTAGTTAATTATTTACCAAAAAATTTTAATATAAAAATTCCTTTAAATGTTAATAAAAATATAAATTCTTCAAAAGGTTATTATTCAAGACAGGTTAAAACATTAGAAAAAGTTTCTTCTGCACAAGCTTTGGTTCAGGGTAAAAATAGTAAAACAGGTGATATCCCATATTTTAAAGAAATATGTAAATGGCTTGTAGAAAATATTCCTTCAAATGATAGTTCAATGCATCGCATAGTTCATGGTGATTTTAAAATAGATAATTTGGTTTTTCATTCAGTAGAACCAAAAGTAATTGCAATTCTTGATTGGGAACTTTGCACAATTGGTAATCCACTTAGTGATTTGGCTAATCTTCTTCAACCATTCTCGGTTATTTCAACTGCACCAAGAATGTTTAAAGAACTAAATACAAGTTTAAATTTAAATTCTAATTTAAATTCATATTTAATGGGAATTTCAGAGGATGACTTAAAAAATCTTCCTTCTAGTTATCAAATTCGTAAATGGTACACTTCTTTTTCAGATTGGGATCCTGAACCAATTTGGAAATTCGGGGTAGTATTCTCTCATTTCAGATTAGCTGTAATTACACAAGGAATTCAAGCAAGGTTCATTAGTGGAAATGCTAGTTCATCTAAAGCTGAAGAATATGGTTCCAAATTTCCTTTTTATGGGAATTTAGCTTATTATACAATTCATTCTAACAATAAAGCAAAATTGTAACCGTTTATACTTGAATAGTTATAGTATTGGATATACAGTAAATATATTTATGACTAATTTTCAACCATTTTATTATATCTTGATTTCTCCGTCGTTACAATGTGATTGAGAGACAATCAGATATATTTAGATGCAGATAATTCAAATATTTAATTAATTAATTATTTGTTAATTGTACGGAAATGGAAGCATAAAAATATAATTCCAAATCTAAATTATTTAAAAAAGCTCTACGAAATTAAATAGTGTTTTAAATAATATCACAATGTAATAAATTAACCGGTAATTACATACATATAACTCTTTCTAATGCAAGATAAATATGGATCTATCTTTGCATACAGAGTAGAATATAAAAGATAAAAAAGTATAAACTAATATGAATATAATAAAATATAAGATTCAAATATAGTAAAATAAAAGTTATTATAAACTAACATGGATATAATAAAATATAAGAATTAAATATAAATAAAATAAAAGTTATTATAAACCATCAGGATAGTGATCAAGATATTCACACCAGCATCAATATTCTTAAGATCATATCCTTAATAAGAAATTAAGCAACAAGCAATAAACAAAAAAAAGTAAAAGAAACAAATAAAAACAAAATATAAAAATACAAATAATAAATAAATAAAAAATAAATAAAAAAACAAGTAAATAAATGCAAAACTAACCCAAAAGTCCATTCTAAGACAAAATATCTACTATACCAAAATGCTGTTCAACATTGTATGGTCCTGGATTTTTCCAATAATCATCATACATTGTAAACATTGTGGCATCACCATTTGTTACAGATAAGATCTGTCCAACAGCAATAGCTTGGTTTTCTTTAGTTGGAACATTATTTCCATTAACATTTCCTGCAGAAGGATATCCAGTTTCTGTAATTCTTACAGATTTTGACTGTCCACAAGCATTTTGTACAGTAGATATTTGACCTAAAGTGAACTCGCCAGCAGTATCAGCTGAGAATAATGGAGAAAAATATGCATGTAAATTGAGTCCTATATAATCAGATGGTGCCCCGGAATTGCATAAAGAAGGATTCGAAATATAAGCACCTGGCTGTTCGGCTGTGTAAACAGGTCCTGAAAATCCAGCTGCTGATAATAAAGATTTTGTTGCTATTATTTTGGAATTAATTTCTGCAGCTGTAACATAACCATCTGTTACTGCTTCATTTCCAACAGTTATTGATTTAATTACAGTCCAATTTGGATCATTAGTTTCAGTCCATAATATAATATCTTGTAAACTAGAATCAACACTATCAATACCGGTAGAAGATATCCACAGACCTTGAATTATGTCTAATCCTAAATCTTTGCAAGCCATGTTAACTGTATTAAGAGAATTACAATCTGTTCCATACATTCGAATAGTATTGATTCCTTTTGATTTTATTATAGTGAGATCTGAATACACAGCATTGTAAGTTTTGCATGAACTATCATCATTGTAAGGAGAGTATGTAAGTGCTGTGGGAACAATATACAGTCCACTAGCTGCAGCGGAAGCACTTGAAGAACTAGATGATGCTGATGTTGATGATGTTGATGAAGCTGATGATGAAAAAGTGGTGAAAGAGGTGGAAGAGGTGGAAATCGTTGATGAAGTAGAAGTGGTTGATGAAGTAGAAGTAGTTGATGAAGTAGAAATAGTAGATGACTCAGAAGTAGAGGTGGTTGAAGATTCTGAGCTAGAATACGTTGCGAAAGTTGGTTCTAGAACAAACTCAGATTCCGAAGTAGATTCAAAATTAAACGTAGATGAGCTGGACAAAGCATCAGATGTAGAGGCTAACGTAAATGAAGACAAAGTTGGAGTCAAAGTTGAAAATGTCGAAAAAGAAATTGGTCTAGATGTAGATTGATCTAAATCCAATTGAGACTTTTGTGAAATTAAAAGTTGCTGAACATTAACCGAAGTATCAAAAGCAGAGCTAGATACAGTATAAATTGATGGATTACTGGAAGTAGTAGTAAAAGAATCTGAAGTAGTTTCAGAAAAGGTAGAACGGAAGCCTTCAGAAGTAAGCTCACTAGTAGATTCACTAGTAGATTCACTAGTAGATTCACTAGTAGATTCACTAGTAGACTCACTAGTAGATTCACTTGTAGATTCACTTGTAGACTCACTAGTAGATTCACTTGTAGAAGAGTAAAAAATTGAAGAAGTAGAAGTTGGAATAGAAGTAGAAGTAGAACTAGTCACACGAGCCATATTATTTGCAACAGTGTTTGCTACGGTAATTGGCTTATTGCTAGTAGTTACAACTACAGGAATATCATAAGATACTTGAGAAGTAGTCTTTGGAACATAATTTTCTGGAGTAGGAACAGTAGAATAGGTAGTAAAAGTACTACCATCTTTGACTAAAACATGAGCAACATAAAATGCTCTACCTGTATAACTTGTTCGAGTAGAAGTCCAAGCATAATTTATCGAAGATGAAGTTAAAGTTTCTGAAGATGTAAGTTTAATATTATTTGATGTAGGGTTTAGGAAATCTTTTAAATATCTTGCAAAAAGATTAACTTTTTTAGAAATATTTAAGCTTTCGTTAGGGTTTTGTTGTGTTTCTATAGATACACTATTATTTATTGGGATACCCCAGATTAAATTGCCAAAAAGAGAGAAAAGTAAGAAAAATGTTTGAAAGTACATTTTCTTGTAGTGAAAGAATAGTTAATTTGAAAATATAAAAATAAATGATTGAAGTTTAAGTTTGTGTTAAAGTTTAGATAATAATCAAAATTAAATTTAAATTAATGCTTAAGCTGAAGTTTAAATTTAATTGAAAGTGGTTTATTATATGCTGTAAGTATAATTGTAAGTTGACTAAAGACCGAATTAAGTGAGTGTGATTAAATAATATAAATAAAAGAGAGCGTGGTTAAATAATAAAAGTGAATGAATTGTAAATAGTTGGAAAAAGTGTTAACTAAGTATTAAAGGAATGGTAATACTGTAGTTAAATAATTTAAAAGATAGTGAGAATTAAAAAATATAACTCATAAATAAAATAAGAAAAAACTAATTATTAGATTTAAATCTAAAAAATAAGAACAAGTGGAAGTATATATATATAATATACTTTTGTTTTATTTTATTTAAAAAATGGGGAAATAACTGTTTAAGTTTTTAAAGAAAGTCTAGATAAGGTGATACAATAATTAGTAAAGAATTTAGAAGAAAAAGTAACATGTACATGCTGCAGGGATAATGTTTAATTTTAAACAATGGAATAAACGACAAATAATTAATCAATTAAGCAATTAAAGAATTAAATAAAACAGTCATATAAAACAATTAAACAATTAAATAATATAATATAAAAAAAAAATAGACTAAAATAAAACAATTAATTAAAAACTAATTAATTATTTTTAAGTTAATATTGTTAGCCGAAAGAGCGAACTTTACATACCTTTGTGTTATAAAACAATAATCAAGCCACAATATATTAATTATACTTATCTGATAGGGTTAGTATGCAGGGATAGAAATGGAAGGAACACAAAGATGCGACAATGTGAAAATAAATAAAGTAATTAGAAATCTAGTAGTCTTAAATGACATCATAAATAGTAGATATTAAATAATAACGAAAAAGGATAAAAAAATAACGAAAAATGAAAAAGAATGATAAGAAAAAATGATAAAAAAATGATAAAAAATGTAAAAAAAATTGATGAAAAAAAAAAATAATAAATAGAAAAAATAAAAAATAAAAAAAAATATTAAAACCCCATTTTAAAAACAATGAAAATAAAAATAATAAAAATAATAAAAATCAAAACAAAACAAATAAATAGAATATATCATAATACAATAAATATAATTGAGAAATAATATAAATATCTACTTACTCTGAAAACAATTGAAACAGTATGTTTCTTAATTTAAATATAATTAATTTATTTAAATAATTGGCGAATAAATTAAATTTTAGCAAAGTGAAATTAGCGCTTTATATACTCCTCTCCTGACGCTAGCCCATTTCATTTTTAATTTAAAATGGCTGAGTTTATTAAATTTTTTTAAAAAAAAATAGTCACATATTTAATTATTTTTAGTTAGCCTCCTTTTACACTTTTTTATTTTTGTCACTTTTTTTATTACTTATTACTAAATATTCTAAACTTTTGACTCTTCCTCCAGCCATTCTTTTTTATTTAAAAAATGAAAAGGCTTGTATTCTTATCCTTCATTTTTTTTTCTCCTCAATATAATTAAACCGTTGAGTTTTATTATAGTGAGAAAAACAAAAATTTTAATTTAATATAATTTAATTTTAATTTTTCTTACTTATTATTATAGCAACTAGCGTTTTATGGAAATTATAGCCAATAAAAGCTTCAATGAGATAAAGAAAAAAAAACTAATTAATTTAAAACGTAAATTATTATGTAAATGTATTATAATACACAGAAAAGTGTGCATAAAATAGTTAAACCTGCATATTTTTTTTTTTTGTATTACTGTTGTTATTTACTATTTTAGCTGCATATCCGTTCAAGGAGTTGTTTTTATTTATTGAGTAATTGTATTTATTTATTAATATTTGTTATTGAATATTGATTTATCCTTAATGACTATTTGTAGAATTTTATGCACTTAGTTTGTCGCTTTGACTTATCGGGAATATATATTTCTTTTATTACTCTTGCATGTTAAATAGTTTATATCGCTATAATAGTACATTTTATTTGTTATTTTACTTTAATCACCTTATATTTTTATTTTGTACTCAAATTCAATCGCTAGATAGTCAACTAGTCGTTATCGTGGGATTCTTTTTTTTTTTTTTTTTTAAGATGTAATAAAATTAAAATAAATAATAATTAAAACATAATAATTAAAACATAATAATTAAAACAAAAACAAAAAACATCGTATTTACATAGTACTAAATAATTTACATAATTAAGAAAAAATAGAAGAATTTTTACTAGGCATTTTTCGAACAATATCTGCTGCTTTCATAATTTCAGAAATTGTCTCCCTTTGTGTAAGAGATTTAACAGTAGGATAAGTAACTCCGAGTTTATCTTCAACACACATGCCAGCTAATTTAGCAGGATATTCTCCAGTAAACCTATCGGGCGCTAAAGAAAAACAAAATTGTGGATAGTCCACGATTTCGCGAACGATTGTTTCATATTTTGGTTTACCTAATAAAAAAAATGCTTGTTCTTGTGGACTTAAAGAATTGAAAGTGGATGTTTTGTCATTATTATTTTTATTTTTATTTTTATTTTTAATATTTTCTGTATTTTGATCTTTATTGCCATTACTATGTTCCTCATCTTTTAATTGAAATGTAGGCGGTAGTGTCCTTTTAAGACGTTGCAACGTATGAAATCTATAAACAATATTTATTATAGGATCATTATCTTCTGAAGGTACATAAGAAATTTTTGCTACTTTTGGTGGTGTAATAAATTTTTCAATATTCCATTTCCAAGAATATTTCTTAGATGGTCCAATATTTGAATTATCAGTTATAAGTTTAGATGATGATGATTTTTCAATTCTTGATGTTAATTTAAATTGTACAAATCTTGAAGAAAATTCTGATAACCTTTGAGGTTTACCTTCAGCATAATATTTCATTGCTCCAGTATATAAATTAATTGCTTTTTTACGATAAATTGGAAAATCTAAAGTTGCCTTCGTACGAAATTTAAGTAAACCAATTGTCAATGCAGCTTGTGATAAAAATTTAATAAGCATTTTTAAAGATTTTAAATACAATATAGGATGACGGAAAAATGATTTAGCTCCAGGATTAACATATGAAGGAATTACTAATGAAGGCCCAATTTCTAAATGTTCTGGTAATCCATATAAATCAACCCAACCACTAACTGATTTTGGTTTTTGATCATTTTCTGCTGCTTTTGCTTTTTTTGTTGTTTCTTTTGTATTATTAGTCTCTGTAGTTGTTACATTATCTTTTCTATATATGATATTTTTAGAAAATCTCCTTATAGGTGTTAATGCTAATAAATTTCTTTTATAGGACCGGGTAAGAATTTTATTTTGTTGTACAAGTAAATTTGAGCCTGTCATTGTGAGTAAAATAGAAATAATAAATAGGAATATAAATAATAATTAATAATTAGTAAATAATTTAGTAAACAATTTAGTAAAGAAGCTTATCTTCTATATATAACTTAATATTTTTCATTTATGTTTTATTATTATTGTTGTTTTATATTCTTCTCTATTTTCTATTTTTTACTTATTTTAATTCCTTGAATCTAATTTTATTTTAAATCCAATCAAACGAATTTTAACTTTATTGAGTTTTTTATTTTCACTTAACTAATTTTTAAATTATTTTGGATTTTCTTAGTGTTTCTATAGTAATTTTTTATTTTTCCTTTATTTACTATGACAATACCGTTTTATTATAAATAATATTTTATTATTATTATATTATTATATTATATTATTATATTATATTATTATATTATTATTATTATATTATTATTATTATTATATTATTATTATTATTATATTATTATTATTAAATTATGCTAAATTGTAGTAAATTATATCATATTACATTACTATACATATTATTGCTATTTTTATTTTAATTTTTCCCTATGTTGGTTGATTCAACACTTGGTCTTATTTATTTAGTACTATTATTTGTATTTATTATATACTATATTATGTAAATTATATTATATATACTATATTATATATACTATATATACTATATTATCCCAGGAAAAGACACACTTGGTGGATCAGTTGCAGTTATAAAATACTTTTTACTTTTCAAACAACACAATTTTGTATTGTCTGAGTTTATATTGCTTGTTCCGTTTACTGTGTTTCTATTTACCATTGAATTATCATTTGTAAAATTCCCAATTTGTCCACTTGGAATTGTGTTAAATTCTGTATAAGTTCCAGTTAAATCAGGCGCCCTTCCTGATTTTAACGGTCGTAGAACTATTATTTTTCTCGATCTTGATAATAATTTTGCTCTAAAAGATGCATATTCTAAATCTAACTTACACATATTAATATTATTAGTTAAATCTCCTGTAATTGTAGTTATAATTAAATTAGTTTTTTTCGAAATTCCGCTTTTTTTCAGTGTATTTCCCTTTGTTATTGAAGTAGATAGATTTGAATCACGAGTTAAAAGAGTATAATGTATAGTATCAATAAACGATACTAAATCTAATAATGAATTTGCCAACCCTATAGCCAAAGCTATATCAGGATTTAACATGAGAACCGTGTTTATTTTTTCTTTCGAAGTTATAGTGTCAATGACATTTTTAGTAAATTCTGTCCATGTATTTAAAGAAGAATATACAATATAATTTTTTATGTCCTTTTTATTATTAATATATATGTCGCTTTTACAATCAAACGAAATTGTAATAAACTCTTTATCGTACTCTTTTGCTAGTAAAATCCCCTGACTTTCTGGCGAATTACTTGCACACCCATCTATTAATTGAATCATTGTTTATTTGGCTTTTTATTTTTTTAATTATATATTCCAATTATATATTCCAATTATATATTCTTATTATTACTATTATCATTGTTATTTTTTATTTTTTTTTATTTTTATGTCTTTTTGTAGTTAAATTAATTTATATTTTAATTATCTACGATAACCAGCGACAAGGTCATAAGAATCATAATTACTATGTGTCTATTTACGCCCGGTTTATTTATATAAACCGTTTATATAAGACCGGTTTTACGTATAAAAATAAAATTAAAATGCTTTCGTTTCATTGAAATAAATTATCCAAGTACAAAATTCAAAACAGATTTAAGTGAATAACATTAAAATGGATTAAAATATTAAAATATTTAAAAATTCGTTAGAAAAAATAATTAAAAACAATTAAAAATAATTAATAAATATTAATTATCAAATGCGGCTGAATTAAAAGCATCTAATATGACCTGTTGAACATCAAGATGATTTTGTCCTTTGCTTTTAGAAATTTCAATGCAGCTATCAAAGTGTTTTGATAGTTCCTCAATAACAATTAGGAAATATCCAGGATCATCAAGGAGTTTTGAAAATTCGGCACGTTTTTCACCTAGAAAAGTATAATATTTTTGGCACTTGTCATAATCTAAATCTGTTCCATCTTTAAATTCAGATTCATCTAATCCATTTATTCCTAAACCTTTCAAATCGTTTTCTAATTCGATTTCATCATTAGTATCAGTTATTGTAGAATTTAAATTATGCACAGGAACAGTGTCATTATGCACAGAAACAGTGTCAGTATGCACAGGAGAAGCAATATCGATTACTTTAGCTTCAGTGCTGTTAAATGAAAAAGAATCATTTAATCTATAATTGTAAAAGTTTGGTGTTCCAACCGATAATGACGCTAAAAAAGCACAACATATAATGAATTTTTGCATTGTAATAATACCTTTTCAAGATTACAGTTAATTTAACTTTAATTTAAACTGGAGTATCAATTATTATTTATCTTTTTGTTTTTATTGACTTTATTCCTTATTTAAATATATCCCTTCAATCCCGTGAAAAAGTAATGAAACTAAGTTCTTACTTCCTCATTCTTTGTCTCTAGCTTAATTTGATATTTGTAACTTGAAATAAAATTAACGACATTTAGTTAGGATCTGCTTTGAATACCATGATTATTGTATTTAATCTAAAAAAATACTATGATTGTTGTATTAAAACTAAAAAAATACTATGATTATTATATTAAATCTAAAAAAATACTATGATTATTGTATTAAATCTAAAATAACATCATGATTATTGTATTAAGTCTAAAAAAATACTATGATTATTGTATTAAATCCAAAAAAATACCATGATTATTATATTAAATCTAAAATAACATCATGATTATTGTATTAAGTCTAAAAAAATACTATGATTATTATGTTACATATAAATAAATACCATGATTGTATTAAATCTAAAAAAATACCATAAGAAAAGACGTTCTCATACTAAACTTAAAACAAAGTTGGACCCTGAAAATATGTTTACACAAAAATGCTCATGTTAAAAAAAAAAAAAATAATACTAATAATAATAATCAACTGTGTTAAGTAAAATGAAACCCGAACTTTTTCTTGTCAGATTTTCTACGCATGAAAATTTAATAAAAATACATGTATATTTTTAATTATTTTATTTCTTTAATTAAAATAGAGTAAGTAAATAAATTTTGTATTAAAAATAAAATTAAATCCTTTAAAGTAAATAAACGAAATATAAAGACGCTATAAATAATCAAATAAGAAATAAACAATAAAACAGGAAAACAGAAAAAACTTAATAAAAACAAGTACTAAAAAATGGGAAAAAACTAAATAATAAATGTTAAATAAAAATCATAGATATATATATTGATATATATAAAATGAATTGAAAAAAATTAAATTAATAGAACAGTTATACTCATACACAAATAACTTAAAAATTGAAGTTAAAAAAAAAAAAAAAAAAAAAAAAAAATGTAAACGAAAAACATATAACGTTTATTAAGGATTTCTAACTTCTCTTTTTTTATTATTTATTTTTATAATTAATAAAATATTAAAAAAGTTAAAAAAACTTTTATTGAATCCAATCCTTTTTCTCGTCAGCTGAAAAAGAAGTAGCTAGCGAAGGATCAATTTGAATGTTATCATCGCCCATAAACAAAGAATGTGACTGTTGATTTTGTTGACCTTGTTCGTTTGATTGATTGGATCTAGGAGGTCGTCCCCTCCCACGTGTACTACGCTTTGAATTTGAATTTGAAGAACTTTCCTCATTTTGATTATCAACATTTGGACTATTCTCAGAATTAGTTTTTATATTTATATTTTTGTTTTTAGCTTTTTTACTCTTCTTATTATGTGATGAAGAGTTATCAGAATTATTTTCCCCGAAATTTACTTCAGCATTCTCATTCGTACTTTGTTCTGAAGCATTGGAGTTTGATACATTTTTATCATCTGTGTTTAAATTAATATTTTCTTTTGAATCCATATTGTTTAACTGCTGTTGTAGTTTGTTCAAAGTGTCTGCAGCTAACGAATCATCAGTACTATTCGTATTTAGAAGATTAGACAGCTGATCTTTACTAGGTAAAGAATCAATTCTTTGATTACTTGTGTCATTAGATAAGTTTAATTCTGTCTTAAGTGGGTTATCACTTTCCGTTATAGATTCCTCCCCAGTATAGGAATTAAATTGCTTATTTTGATAATTATTTGTTTGCTGAAATTGTTGCGTATTAGAATAAGAATGAATATTTAAAGGCAATGGAGACATATTTACATTTGATAAGCTATTAGTCAAAATAGCTGAATTTTGGGGTTGTTGCTGATTAGAAGCAGTTAAATTAACAGGAGCTGGAGGGTTTGATTGTTGTATTTGGTTATTCGGTTGCATTGGAAAAGTAGAAAACTGATGCGCTGGGCCTTGGGTTTGTTGATAATATTGATACGTTTGAAATTGTTGTTGTTGTGCTTGTGGTGGTTGTTGTTGTTGTTGTTGCTGTTGCTGTTGCTGTTGCTGTTGCTGTTGTTGTTGTTGTTGTTGTTGTGGATGTTGTTGTTGTTGTTGTTGCTGTTGCTGTTGCTGTTGATGATGATGATGTTGGTATTGCAAACTTTGAATATGTTGCTGATGCTGTTGTTGCTGTAAATGATGTAAATGCTGATTATGTTGATCTTGCGGTGAAAATGCTGTATAAATACTTTGATTATGTATTTGATGTGATAAATGATGAGGATGCTGTTGTTGATGCTTTGTAACCATAGATACATTAGTAGGCCATGGAACTGATGGATCATAATCATTTGTCATAGGATGAATTGGGGGAGTCCTGTGCTCTGCAGTTCGAGTAGACTGTCTTTTCGGCTTAAAACCAGCAGCAGCATACCTATCAGGGAAAGCGATTCTAAAGCGATCACGCAAATCTACACCACGACGATCAATAAAACGAAATCTTGGATCTTTTTGTATTTTAGACCAATGAGCACCGTGAGAAAGAAAACCTTCAAGTAGTCTAGCATCTTCTTCTGGAGTAAAGGATTTTCTACTTTTACGAGAAAGTTTGGCAAAAGCGGAATGAGATAACGTAGTCAACCCGGGAAGAGAATTCTCTCCACGACCATTAGATGATGTTCCCAAAGAAATTCCATTTACAGAAGAATTAGACGAATGTAAGGATCCAGCTCCAGAAGAATTTTGTGAAGTATTATTAACACTGTTTGTGTGAGTTGTAGCATTTGGATAAAGCCTTTTATATTCTGCAGTAAAATAGGTTCTAAATCGATCTTTTAAATCAATTGCTGATCGATTATTAAAACGTAGGGAAGGATCTAAAAGAATTTTTTTCCAATTTCCAACGCCATGCATTTGACAACCTTTTAATAAATCATTAGTTTCTGATTCGGTCCACTTTACGCGTTGTTTTCTAGGTTTCCCCGATCTGTTAAGAGTAGTTGGTGTAGGATCATGCATTTGAGGGTTATGATGAATGACATTTGTGGTGGGGATTGAAGATAATTCTGAATGAATTATACTAGGACCAGGATTTATTATTGGGTTTTGCATAATATTATGTTGCGTTTGGCTTTGATATTGTTGCTGCAATTGTTGTTGAGCAAATTGGTTAATGGCAGCTGAGTGATCATAATTAGCTGGATTACCAGGAGGTGGTATTTGAATTTGTTGTTGTTGGGGAGGAGGTTGTTGTGTGGGTTGTTGCATTGTGAATAGATTATATAAAAAGATTATAGAAGAAAAAACAATAAAAAATGTATAAATAAATACAATAAATAATAAATAACCGCTATAAGATAATTAAAAAAAAAAAATAAGTGTAATAAAAAAAGACAATCAAAATCAAAAACAAAAGCAAAATAAATAAATAAATAAATTAGAATAAAAAATTAAATAAAATTAAAATTAAATAAAAATAAAAATAAAATAAAATAAAATAAAGATAAAGATAAAATAAAAATTTAAGAGTTAATATAAGTCGAAAATTCAAATTAAATTAATTATCTTGCTTTAGTTAATAATCAGTGAAGTTATTAACGCCCAAACGAATTAAAGACCAAGCAGATTAATAAGGAATATGCTATTAATAGTTAAGTAAACCCCTAAACTTTATCAACTGTAAATAGCCACGCACGTTGTACTTTGATTGGAACGGTGAACCAAATAGGAAAATCAAAATCAAAGTCTATCAAAGTTAGTATGATATGATAGTGTAATATGATGATATAGTATAATATATAGTATAATATATAGTATAATATATAGTATAATATATAGTACAATATATAATATAATATAATATAATATAATACAACAATTACAATTCAATATTATATATTAAATCCAAATGCAGACCAAACATACGCAGTAAGATGTTTTAATCACTGAAAGTTCAGCTGTGTGGAAACCCAAACCAAAACGCGCTTTAATAGATTATAGTGATTTGAATTATACCAAAATGAAATCAGAAAACTAAAAAATTAAAAATTGAATTTCTAATTAAAAAGAAAAATTAATAATATATAATAAAAGGAAATAAAAAAATAAAAAATAAAATAAAATAAAAGTTCAAATCATGTACAATGAAAGGATTAGGCGTAGGACTAGGCGTAGGATTAGGCTTTAAATATTTATATTTTATTTAAATCGTAATTAAACTTTAAAATAATTTTTTTTAATTATTATATTTATAATTTTAAATATTTATTTAATTCAATTTAATAAAAAAATTATTAATTAATTAATTTATTATTTTCATATAATATTATTTTTGTTTATATTTTTGTTTTGGTTTGTTTATTTTATTTTTATTTTTATTTTTATTTTTACTTTTTTTATATAATAGTTTTTTTTTCTCCCTTTACAAATTAATTTGATTTTTTTTTTTCACACCGTAACCAAAAAATAAAAAATAAAAAAAAAACGGAAAATTTTTTATTATTGTTTTTTGAAAGTATAAAATGAACTATGTTTCCATGGTAGTATGCCTAATTGTTTATTTTTTGTACTGTAAATTCATAATAAATAAATAAATAAAAAAAAAAAATGATGACAAAATAAAAAATTTAATTGCTAGCTGAATAACGATATTACCATGACAATATGTTTTTTGTTTTTTTTTTATTTATTTTTATTTTTATTTTTAGATCTCATGGTTAGGGTTCTGTTTTTGTCCTCTTTTTCATTTTTTATTTTTTATTTTTCCTTTTCTTTTCGTTGATATTAACTAAATAAGATAGCCAAGAAACTAATATATTGAATTAATGGAATATTTAAGGATATTGTTGTCTTGGTAATAATAATATTTTATTTTGAATTGGAATTTACATAATTTAATTTACTTTATTTAATTGGATAATTTTATTTTTTAAGACGCGTTTGATGGCGTTTTGATTTAATCATAGATATTATTTAGTAAATATGAGAATATACTAAAAATAAAACAAGAACAAATTATTTTTTGTGTATATTTATTGTTTTTGTATTTCTCAATTGAGTTTATTCAGTAGAACTTTAGTAAAAGAAGAGATATCTCTTATTTTTTTTTTTATATTTAAATACGTAGTTGTTATTCTTTTTGTAGTTTATTTATTTATTGTATTCATTTTTAGATAATAGTTTTTGTTCCAATTGTTCTAATTGTTTCTATTTATTAATTTCTCGCTACATTGTTCATATTAGTTTTATTTTTAATCAAACTAGTCAGATTAGGGATATCTTAAACCCATTGGCCAAATTTACATGTTATACTGAATTAGTGTATTTTTTTTACGGTGCAACTATCTAAAATAATTTGTTAGTACATTTAGAAAATTAAATAGAATAGGTTTAAATATAAGTGAGATGATCTGTAACTGTGTAATTTTTAATTAGTCTTGGAGATTGTGACTAATAGCCAAGTGTGATTTATACATATATCAATTTATACAAATATGGAATATGTTTATTTAAAAAATTATAATCACAAATAGTAAATTTAATCGGATCAGTTTATAAATTTACAAGTTTTTGTTTATTTAGTTTGATATATTTAATTTTAATTATGTATGTAAAGCTTACATTTTATATTATTTTATATCATTAATGTATTCTAAAAATTATAAAGCATTTGAATCATATATTCTCTTAAACTCTTCAATCAATTTCTCGTATAAAAGAATTTTTGAAAACTTTTTCGTTTATATTGTTCGTATAACGTAGTAATAACAGTGTTACGTCATATACTAAACTTTATTAGTAACTAAACTGTAGTATAATAAAAAAGACCCTACAAATTTAAAATCTTAAGTGTATACGTTGTTTTAATACATTTATTCAGATAATCAAATATACGATTTATAAATAAATTAAAAAAAATATATATATATATATATTTTTTTTTTCACTTGTCGTATTAAAATAATTTTATCCCATTATCTTAGTAATCATTCTAATTATTATTCTAATGTTTATTCAGATTTTTTAAAATATTACTTTACACAAAAACTGAAGGTTCAAACATTTAATTATTATATACCATGGAAACCGATCCGTTATACTATACTATGATGCCATAATCAAACCTCATAAAAACATCTTGTATAAATTAATTAATTTATATAGATTAAATACATTTAAAACTAAATATTTCTTAAAATACATTAAATAATTTAACGGTTAAAACATATTGCTAAAATAATCATAATGAAATCATTAAAAGCCGCTTGGATCGAAACTGACACACAATTACATTTGTTAGAATCAATTGAAAATAATTCCCTTCAGTCAATATCTGCAGCGGATTCATCATCAATTTCTGCAGAGAGTGATCTTCATAAATCTCAACTAAATAAATGTAAAGAAGAAGTTGAAAGTTTAAAAAACCAAATAAATGATTCAATAAATTCAATAAATAATTTACAAATTGAAATTTCTGACAATAATTCACTAAACTCAGAGTTAAAATCGGAGTTAAACTCTTTAGAATCTAAATATAATTCACTTATTAAACAGTATAATCTTACTCGTTTATCTGCTGAAAAGGAAAAAAATGCTTTACTACTTCAAGAAAATTCTTCTTTAAATGAAAAAATTAACATTGCAAATGACTCCTTGCAAAATCTACAATCTAAATCTATATCGGATGCTTCTGCTGCTGCTACAGTGCAAGCCGCTTCTTCGAAAGAGGCTTCATATTATGCTTCTATGAATCGTATATTATCTTCTTTACAATGACAAGTTTTTTATTATTATTTTATTTATTATTATACTTATTAATTATTATTTTTATTAATTATTTATTATTAATTTTCATTCCATTTCATCCCATTTTATTTTATATTACCTCATGGTTTACTACCAAATGAATGCCTTCTACCCCAGCCAACAGGCTTCTCGCGAAGAAAAGCGCCTATAGCCCCTAGATAACCCTCATGTCTTAGGAAATAAGCATGCATATCACCTTTTGACCAATATTGTATTGCATATGATAAAGTATTAATGGTTTGCGCATGTCCCCTTATGAATGATCCTCCAAAATATACATGTTTCACTCCATGAAGTTGTGCTTGTAAATATGCAATTTGGCCTATATTATTTGATACTGCATATAACAAACTTCTCGCAATATCTTTTTCACTAAACATATCTTTATTTGTTTTATCACGATTTTCATCAATTTTTTGGAACACTTTTCCAAATGAAGAAGCTATTGTTGAGGCTTTTAGTCCAACTGATGAATAATCTCTTCCAGGACCGTATATATCTCCTACTAACATATCAACATTTGTGTTATCACCTTCTGAGGCCAAATCTAACATGTCATCAAATGTTTTTGCATTGGTGAGTAATGATAATAATCCCCATAGAGTACCACCTCCTAAGGATGATCCTCCTATTCGAGTGAATTTTCCTGATCCTGTGACTTTAATCATAGATACACCTGAACCTATATTAACAAGTAAATATGGGTACATATCTGCAGTAAGTTCTTCAATCGGTTTGAATCTCATAACTCCTTCTGTATTTGTATTATTATTGTCATTTGTGTTTGTATTTGAATTTGGATTTGGATTTGAATTTGAATTTGAGTTTGAGTTTGAATTTGATAAGGAACCTGAAGGGCCAGATGAAAAAGAAATATTTGGATTATATACAAAAACTTCTTCAGGTATAACAGTAATAAAAAAGTCTAAACCCCTTATAAGACATTCCATTTCATCTTGTGGGTAAACTTTAACACCTAATTCATATTCTAATCTTTCTTTATATTTATATGCACCTCCACCAGTAGCCATAATGGACATTTTTGAATAATTTACATTATTGTTAGTTGATATTAGATCGAAATCATTAAATAATAACTTATTTTCTATATTAGTACTAGAGAGTGAAGAAAATTTAGGAGGAGATAAAGATGCACTAGATGATAAAGAAAGTAATGAAGAATAAGAAGAGGAAGATGAAGTTGAAGTAGATGATGGAAGTGAAGTTGACATTAATGTTGATGAATTATCTGAATTTGAGTTTAATAATTCATCCTGACTATTTTTTTTATTATTAGAGAATTTATTTAAATGTAATGTATTTATCATTGAGCGTGATGTGCGCATTGGAAATAATTCCTCTTTCATAAAGGCGATACATTCTTCTATACGATCAGTATTAAAAGTTAAGAAATGCAATTTTCCACCAGTCTCCGAATTCGCTGAACCTTCTCGTGGTGGATCTTTTGTAAAATATACAATTTTCGCTAAAGATCCTCCAATATCTATAGCTATATGAAGGACTTTATCTGTATGATTTGGTAAAGCTATTTCATTACTTCGTCCTGGATATCTATTATTTCCATTGGTTTTATTATTACTATTGTTATTGTTATTGTTATTGTTATTATTATTATTATTATTATTATTATCTTTATCTTTATCTTTATTCATATTGTTGTTTTTGTCATTATTATTTTCGTTGCAGTTGTTATTATTGCTAGTGTTACCACTATTATTTTTTATTTTTATATTTTTATTGTCATTTTCAAAATCATTAATTATAAAAGCTCCTCTTGCATTTACAGAAATAGCAGCAGGTAACGGCAAAACACCGGTCATTCTACTAGTTTGATGTAAGTATAAAAAAATAAATAAAAATATAAAAAACATATAAATTAATATATAAATTAATATAAAAAATTATAATATAAATATAAATATAGACATACTGAATCCCAATTATATATAATTAATTTTTTTCTTTTTTTTTTAACCTCCTTTGTCCTTCCAATCCTTCAATCCTTAAAAGTCCTTTTTTTAAAAATTAATCTAAATTTATTTATTTTTTATTTTTTTTCTTTTTAATTTTATTAATTTATACTATGAGTGAAAACCTCCTTCTCCTTTTCCCCAGTTTTGTTGTCTAGACAACATGTGACGGACCTTATATTAAAGCGAAGAAGAAAAAAATAAATTTAAACACCGGTTTCTATAGTAATTGTTTAAAGTTATCCTTGTTATGGTTATGCTTGAAGTAATAATTTTATTTAAAGATGTTATTATTTGTCTGTTATTTCTGTATATTTACAAAATATATTTTATTTTTTTAGATTAAATTTCTTAAAAAGCTAATTTTTAAAACTATGTACTTTTATTTTTTTTATATTTATGTTGTATTAATGTATATACGTTTATAATGTATAGTTCGTATTTACCTGTATTTACGTATCCGTATTTTAGTATACTTTTGCGTATTGTATATATAAGTTTTTTCATCTATTTATTTGTTTATTTGTTTATTCTATATAAGTTTTAGTAAAACTTATTGTTGTTGTATTTGAGTTTTTATTTTTGCTTTATTAGTTATATTTCCTGTTTCTGCTTTCAATACATTCATTAAGTTGCATTTAGTTGTTATTGTACAAAGTGTTCCATTATAATTCTCATAAATGCTATTTTGTTTATATTTATGCTATTCCATATTGAATTATATACTTTCAATTTTAATTTTTACATGCCATATATTCTAATATACATATTTATACACATATATATATGTTATGTTATTATGTTTAGCATTTTTTAAATTTTATAAAAGACTTTGTATTCATTCAACAAATAACCACCAAATTTCTCCCATCGAAATTCAATTTGCGCATAACAACGCAAATTATACAGCTTTATGCAATATAATTGTCTACAATATGTTTTTTTTAATATATTGTTTTTTATATACTGTTATATACTGCTATTTATAATTATGGTATTTGAACTGCTAGTTTACTATAAAATATAAAAAAATATTACGTAGATATTATTTAAAGTATTTGTTTGACATAAATTTCCATTTTTATGTTAAAAGACCGGACACAAGCCGTCTATATAACCGTATATAACCGTACTTATAGCCGTAAACTGCTGTATAACCGGCTATGAATTATCTGCTTTTGCAAAGGTCTAAACGATATGAAATAATAAAAATAAAATTTTTAATATATTATATTACATAAATTTTAAATATATTACTTAGTGTCTATATCGTATTATATTACATTATTTATCATTTACGAAATTATTTTCTGTCAAAGACTAAAAAATATTTTTAACCATAATTGCCATTAGGCAACCAAGAAATTTTATCTATCCTTTTAAAATATAGGACTAAAAAGCAAGAGTTTTACCCGGCCTAACAATTAATTAAGTAAATTATTTAACTACACAGGATGAAAAGTATTAAATATTTACCACCATAACTAAAAAAATTCAAACCTTAACTAAATTCAATTAAATTTAATTAAATTTATATTAATTAATAAATAAAGAATATTTAGCAAAAAAGTAGCTCTTTTTAATAAAAAAAAATTACACAATGAGGTCATTACAAATGACAACTTTTAAACGCTTCGGCGGACAACAATTACCAAGACCAGGCGCTTTTGTTAATACAAGAATTTTACGTGATCTTTCGCATCGATATAAGTATGCTGATAATGAAGTTGAACGCAGAGCCTTAAAATATATTGCTACTAATACTACTTTACCACAAAAAGCTCGTGTTCGTGCCGCTTTAAAACTTGCAAATATGCCAAAATCATCGGCTCCTACTACTATTAAAGATCGATGCATATTTACTGGTCGTGCCCGTGCTTTAATCCGTCCTTTTGGTTTATGCAGAATTGCTTTTAGACAGATGGCCTATGCTGGACTTCTTCCTGGTGTTAGGAAAGCTTCTTGGTAAAATTTATAATTTCAACTGTGTATAATAGTTTTCTTTTAGCTTGTTTTGATTTTATATTATTTTTATTCATTTTTATTCAGTCTCACTTTCCTCTTCTTTATATTTGTAAATAGATCCTAGTACATATTTTAAAATAAATTACTTTTTAACATTTTAAATAAACTAAATTTTCAAATATTTACACAAAAATTACCATTAACTATATCTACATGTACAAATAACCCTTCACATACAAACGAGACTGTACTTTAAATAAACGCAAAAATTGAAAATCAACATTTCTGAAAAAATGACGATTACCAACATCCTCAGGAACAGGATATAGATTAACACTATCGGCTTCATATCTATACTCTTCTGCTAGGCTTCGTTTCATATCACCATTCAACTTATTCTTTTTCCGCCCATATTTTTTGTCATCTAATAATGCCCATTTTTCAAGCATGCATGCACTACTTTCAAGCATATGCTTATAAAATCTTGCACTTGTACATGTAAACCGTGGCATACGCATCCTCATA
This sequence comes from Botryozyma mucatilis, assembly GCA_030571375.1. Lineage (NCBI taxonomy): Eukaryota > Fungi > Ascomycota > Trigonopsidomycetes > Trigonopsidales > Trigonopsidaceae > Botryozyma > Botryozyma mucatilis. The sequence continues at coordinate 42,848 of JAJLXO010000164.1, read as the reverse complement.
CTCTCTACTCCACCATTCATCCATGCAAATCCTAAATTTCTGTTTTCTAATGCCCATAAAGTTTCAGCAATATATTCTCTTAAAATTCCATCCTCCGCATCCCGTAAACCTAATAATGTTCCTTCATAAGCACTAGTAGGAACATGTACACGTGCTACATTAAATTCAGGTCGGTATACAGATCCACTCAACTCATGAATTGCCCGCAAGGATGATAAAAGTAAAGGTAATCCCTTTTCTGCTTTACCTATACGGGTATAAAAAGCTCCTAATTCACGAACCGCACAGACCAATCTTGGGGTAATTTCTGCCATTTCACTATAGGATAATTCATCTGGTGATGGAATTATATATTTTCTAATATCAATCAAATTATCCAATTCAGGGTTTTCTTTCATTCTTATAGTAGATACAGCTTCAACTCCTCGAGTAAGATACTTATGTACACTTTTAAATAATGTTTCATTATTCATGTTATTTTTGTAATCTTTCATTAATAATCTTCCCATGATCTCACAACCCAGAGATTCATATGCAGGATTAGGACCATAAGGTAACTTATCTAATGCTTCATATAAATTAGCAAGTGCTGCGCGATCATTACCAGCATTTGCAACTAAAGCAGCCAGTTGTACATGCATATCACATAATCCTCTAATATATCCCTCAGATTTATTAGCCCAAAATTCTTCACCTTTATCTGGAAAAGAATCTCTTATACCATTCATAACTTGAACTACAGGAGAATGGATTCTTATACCGACTTTGGAATTTCGTCTTAATGTTGAATCTTTTCTAGCTTTACGACGTGTTGCTTTATCTGTAATTTCTTCAATTTCCTTTTCACTCATACTTGGAAGAATAACAGAAGTAGACTCTGCTTCTTTATCAGAAGCCTCTGCTTCATCACGAAGTATTTCAATACATCTGATTGTCGCTGTCGCAGCAAATCCTGGCTCATTCGAATACCATTCTAAAACCCTTGATTCTAAATAAGCTGAAATCGCTTCTTTTGGCCATACTATTTTTGAATTATCGTTTGATTCATTCCTATACATATTTAGTGTTCCTAATCCACCTTCAGACGGATCCTTGCTAGCTGCCTCATATACATAAGATCTTATCCACCAAGAATAAGATGCACCTAATACAGACATTACTATCCTTGTGGCAACTATGCATAATAGTATGATGCCCAAAAATCTTAAAATTCTATATCCCAAATTAGCTCTTCTAGGATGTTTTGTACCTGGTGGTGGAAGAATTTCCGAAGCAACAATTTTCGAAGAACGACTAGTACTAAATAGACGCTTTGTTAAGTTAATCTTTAAATCATTTTTTAGTTTGTTATTTAAAGCATAATCTGCTTTATTATTTAAACATTGACTATTGAAACTATTTTTATTCTTTAATACATCTTTATTCCCAAAATGTTTTTTAAAAACAATAGTTCCAATTTGTGGCTTTTTTGGTTGAACATGGCTAAATAATTTTAAATTATAACCTTTAGAAAAACACCTGATTGTACTTGGGAATAACCCAAGTCTGATTATTCCTCCCATATAAAAATTTAAACTAATTTTTATATATTGTTATTTTAATCCAGATTTGATACAATTTGTAATCATTAATCTTAGAAGTTTAATCGTTCATGTTCTTCAATTCTCAGTACTTTTTTTTTTTTTTTTTAAGAAAAAGAGAAAAACACCGTTGCCATGCGGAAAAAAAAAAAAAAAGTAATAAAATAGAAACTTATTACTTACTATAAACTATTTATTAAAAAAGACTTAACGAATTTATTCACTTAGTATCGGTATTATATAGTTCTTTATAGATGTTTTTTTATTTTATTTTTATTTTATTTTTTAAAAATAATTGGGTTTATCTAACAATTTTGAAAATCTATATTTAGTTGATTTGTCTTTAGATAACGATTTTAAATTTGTCATTGAATGTAACCAAAATGAATTTTAATTATTTTTTTATATATAAAAAAGGGAAAAATCAAATATTGCTATAATGCGAATGGGATTTAAAATGAAAAACAAGCCCTACGATTATACAAAAATTACAATAGAGAATACCAATATAAAATAACTATATGATAATACAGAGCAGTAAATATTTCTTTACTTGTGTTTTTATTCAATATTTATAACTGAGATATAAAAATTAATTTATTGAATCACTCTTTATCAATTTCATAGTTACATTCATGAGGTATTTAAATTTAGATAATTATGTAGAAAAATTACATAAGACTTTCATGTTCAATAACATCCATTTCATTTCAGTACTTCCTAAGCATGTTATAGGCAATTATGTATTAAAATCTAAGCTGGTTAGATTATTGTAAGCAAGTGATATTAAAAATTAAAACACCCATTAATTACTACGTATAAATTACAAGGCTTTATAGTGCAATACCTCCTATATCTAACGCTTCAAAATTATATAGCTAAATATAGAATTAACTTACACGATTTGAACAAATTATTTTTGATAAACATAATTATGGTGTACATATGTACTTGCGAATTTTATTCTTATTATGTTATTTTTATTTTTTGTTTAATTCTTTTGTACTTTTTTTTTTTTTTTTTTTTTTTTTTTTTTTTTTTTTTTTTTTTTTTTTTTTTTTTTT